>JACEII010000025.1:2728658-2759365 GCA_014332785.1 Antheraea mylitta | reverse complement strand
GAGCCCATAGAGCCGTACATTGTACGACTCGAGAGCGTCTGCGCGGGTATAACCGCGCAGTTCTTGGTGATCGGCGGCGACGTGAACGGTAAGAGCCTGTGGTGGGGCGGTCGCACCTGCGACCACCGGGGGGAAGCATATGCTTTCTTCCTAGACGCAGCGGGCCTCGAGATCCTCAACGCTGGAGACAAGCCCACCTTCCAAGTATACAGATGCGGCCGCATATGCACGAGCAGTGTAGACGTCACTGCATGCAGCCCCGCCCTCCTCGGCAGGATCGATGACTGGAAAGTTGATGAGAATATAACATCGTCTGACCACAACGCAATCACCTTCTCGATTCGGGTGGACGAACCCCTGGTTGCCCAGAAGCCAAAAACCACCCGAATCTATAACACAAGGAAAGTAGTGTGGTCGGAATTCACATCAACTCTACAGGAGAAAATGTCCGAGAGGGGTATGACGACTTGTAGGGTGGAGGCAATCCGGAACGGGGAGGAAATCGAGGCAGCTGTGTCTGAGTACCTAGCCTGCATTAGGGACACCTGCGAGCAGGTTGTTCCGAAGGCAGGCGGGGGAAAGGGGGTGAAGCACCCCCCATGGTGGTCGCCGGAGTTAGACCGCCTGAAACGGGAGGCCGCGCGTAGGAAGCGTAGGATACGCTGCGCGGCCCTTCGGCGCAGGCCTTACGTCGTCGCCGACTACCTCAAAGCTCTCGAGGAATACAAAAGCAAGGCAGCGGATGCACAGACCAGGAGCTGGAAGAAATTCTGCTCAGCACAAGATCGGGAAAGTCTCTGGGACGGCATCTACAGAGTCTTGAGAAGGACTGAGCGTAGGCGAGAGGAGACACTGCTCGCGGATCCCAGCGGGATCACTTTGGGCCCGCGGGAGTCCGCTGAGCTCCTCGCCTCGACGCTCTTCCCTCTCGACGCTGTGGATGCCGAAACAGAT
Source organism: Antheraea mylitta (assembly GCA_014332785.1). Taxonomy (NCBI): domain Eukaryota; kingdom Metazoa; phylum Arthropoda; class Insecta; order Lepidoptera; family Saturniidae; genus Antheraea; species Antheraea mylitta. The sequence continues at coordinate 2,758,411 of JACEII010000025.1, read as the reverse complement.
GACCAGAGGGCCACGAGGGCGGAAACGGAGGGGATCCTCCTGCCGAACTCCGGAGTTTGTCGGCTTGCGACCCGCCTTTTACCCGAGAGGAGATTCTGCGGGTCCTCAAAGAGTCGAACCCGCAGAAGGCTCCAGGGGAGACGGGTTAACGGCCGACATATGCACGGACGCGGGGGGGGGGGGGGGGGGAGTGGAGGTGTTCCGTGCACTTGCGAATAAGTGCCTGGAGCACCAATACTTCCCCAAAACGTGGAAAATCGCGTGCGTGTGTATACTCCGGAAGCCAGGCAGAGAGGACTACACAACCCCCCGCTCATACCGCCCAATTGGCCTTCTCCCGGTGCTGGGCAAATTCCTGAAAAAGCTCCTGGTCCGACGCATTAGGTGGCACCTGCTGCCGAAACTCAGCGTGCGTCAATATGGGTTCGTGCCGCAGCGCGGGACGGAGGACGAACTCTATGACCTGGTGACACATATCAGGACGAGGATGGAGGCGAAGGAGATCGTCGTCCTGGTGTCTCTAGAGCCGAGATCGAGCCGATCGTGCTGTACGCCGCAAATGTATGGGGCCCCGCTGCGAGCAAGCTTTCGATAAGAAAGAAGCTCGACAGTGTGCAGCGGGGCTTCGCGCAGAAGATTTGTCGGACGTACCGCACGGTCTCTCTGACGGCCGCGCTGGTCTTGGCAGACTTGCTCCCGCTGGACTTCCGAGCCATCGAGGTGCACAGGCTGTACTGTGCAAAGAGGGGGGATTTACAGGACGACATCGTGGTCGACCGACAGCTCGAGCGGCCTGTCCGCGCCTGCGAATACCCGCACCCAGCGCAGTGCGAGGGCGAAGCTTTTGAGTGCCTGGAAGCCCCCCCGGAGTTGAGCGGCTCCCAGATCTACACCGATGGATCTAAGATCTCTGGCGGTGTGGGAGCCGCGCTGACTTGGTACAAGGAGGGGCAGGAGTACAGATACCGAACGTTTCGCCTGGAGCCCTTCTGCACGGTCTTCCAAGCGGAGATGCTGGCGCTGCTGAGGGCGATCCGGGTGGTTCAGAAAACGAAGGTCCGGGACGTCGGCATCTACAGCGACTCAAGGTCGTCGCTGGAGATGCCGGCGAACCCGGCCCCGCCTCACCGCCTGGCCCTCGCGGCACAGCGAACTCTGAGGGAGATCCGTGCAGAGGGAGGTTCTGTCCGCCTGCACTGGGTGCGGGCACACGTAGGGACTGCGGGCAACGAGCGAGCTGATGAGCTCGCAAAAAAGGCCGCTCATAAGAAAGCTGCGGCCGACTACGATCGGTATCCGATATCATTTGCATAGCACCAGATACGCGGGGCCTCAATGAGGACCTGGCAGGAGCGATATGAGGCCTCCATCACGGGGGAGGTGACGCGGGCGTTCTTCCCGAACATAGAGGATGCACATCGCATCCTCAGGAAGACAAGCCTAGCGCCCTCCCACGTGCAGGTGTTAACCGGCCATGGGGGCTTCGCAGCGTACCTGCACAGGTTCAAGCTGAAGGAAGACCCCGCGTGCGCTTGCGACCCGGATACCGCCGAGACAGTCTACCACCTCATAATAGACTGTCCCAGATTCGGCTCGTCCCGTAATGATCTGGAGAGTGAGACCGGGATGAGAGTGTGCATGGAGAATCACCCCAGTTTTTTAGAAAAGGAGGAAAACCGCGCTGCCACTCTGGGCTTCCTAGCGGAAATTGCCAGGGTGGCGGGCGCAAGAAATAAAAAGGAGAAGGGCAAATGAAAGCTAAAACAGTGGAAAAGATAGAAATAGACATTAGACAGAAAGAAACATATAATTAATATAAAACAAATACATAAATACTATGAAACTGTAAACAGAATAGGAAAAGGTACCAGTAAAATGTTAAAATTAGCAAATAGTCAGACAAGCAAAAAAAAAAAGAAAAATTGGGACAAATACTGTGATAGACTCTGTGATAAACTCTGTGATAAACTTTGTGACATTCTATAATATAGTATTAAAAAAATAGTAAAAGTAGCATAAGTATTAGAAATAAGATGTAATTACAAAATATAGGTTAAGCTGTGACAAAGCAAAAAATTGTAACTAGAAAATAAGAATGTATAATGAATAAAAAGAATATAAACTGCAAAAGAACATGGCAGAAAAAAGGAAATGAAAAATAAAGAACACACAGCAAAAAAGAGCTCGGATTACGTCTGAGGACTAAAGGGGACTAAAAAAAAAAAAGTATTCAATACGTATTTAACTTTATTGTAATAACACCGCATGTGTTTATGTGAGCAAATGTAAAGTCATTAGTATAACGAGTCAATACTATTATGTCCATTGTGGTGATAAGTATTACTGTAAAGTTCTTCAGTAATTTTCCGATAATAAATACATGGAGGAGTTGTTGAGGCGTGTATACTTGGTACATATATACGTTTCAACAACTCATACATATATGAATAGTTAGCTAGGTTAGCTAAGATAGGTCGCGATTTTGCACGTAACAGGCAACAGCTAAGCCGAGATGTGCCGTGCACCCTTGAGCTGGTTGCCAAAATAAAATTGGCTGAGTGCCTTAAGCGCTCGCCTTAGTAGTCCGGTGAAGCTGTTAAGGACCTTGCTAGGTCAATAGCGTAGTCATTTCGAATAAAAAAGTTCTTCAGTTATAATATAAATCAATTGTGGTGCTTTAAGAATCATCTCCTGAGTAACTTTGCAAGTAATATTTTAGGTATATTTTGCTTAGTACTGTCATATATATGTATGCTATAGCTATTTTAAAGTATGTCAGTGTGGTCTATTGGTTTCTAGTACAATAGTGTATAAAATAATTTTGAATAACAGTTATTTTTTTATATGTATTTAGTTATTTCATTATAAAGTTATTTAAAATATTACATGTGGAGTTATTCTCATATAGATTAAGTGTCCATTTCTAATAAATTAAATCAAGTATTTGGCATATATTTTATTTAGTTCCTTTTCTTAGTGGTAATTACAGTGTAGCTTAGTCCAGAAATATTTATTCTATTTCGATTCTTGTGTAAGGCGATCATCTTGTACACCTTTCCCCTATGTTGGTACCACATAATTATATGAATCTGTCATTAATATGTTGTTACATGTATATTCTATAAAAGATGTTTCCACATATATTTAATCTACTCTAAGCAATCTATATATCTATATCTATCTATACTAATATATAAAGTTGAAGAGTTTGTTTGTTTGAACGCGATAATCTCAAGAACTACCAGTCCGATTTGAAAATGTCTTTCAATGTTAGATAGCTCATTTATCGAGAATGGCTATAGGCTATCTAAAGGCTATAGGCTATCATCACGTTAAAACCAATAGGAGCAGAGCACTAATAAAGAATGTCTCAAAATCGGGCTATTTTGAGAGCTTCCGCTGTGTATTACCGTCAGTATTATTTATATGCGTTGCCATGGTAACATAATAACATTCTCTCGCAAATATTTTAAGAGTTTATTTTGTGTTCCTATTAAAAAAGTTTATTCTACGTTAGTTTCGTTTCCAAGTTTTTATTATACCTGGTACGTTTATATCGGAAACATTTCCAAAGTTTATTTTGTGTCATTATCCAAAAATTTTTGTAGTAATAATATTCATCCAATAAGACAGGTGAAGGAATTAATCCATACTGCCAATTCTGAATTTGTCAATATAAGTAGTTTTCTTCTATGTCCAAGTTAATGTAAAGGTATAAGCGCCAAATCCTCTATATGATATTTCATAAATTTTTATCTTCTTAATTTTCAAGACCACAGAATTCATGCTCCGTAGTATTATTTTTCATTCATTTCACTTATGCACAATAAACGAACTATATTATATAAAACGTCACCAATTTAAGACAATATAGAGATAAGTAACACAAGATTATGAATAAAATATAAAATCCACTACATGACAGACTAAAATCCCGCCTAAAACTCCTCAAAAACTTTTATTCTACGTTAGTTTTGTTCCCAATTTTTGATTTGTGATATATTACGTATAATGAAAGTAAAGTGAGTGTATTTTATACTAAAAGTATCAGTGATGCTACAAATATCAACATATTTTTTTCAATCTGTCGATATGTCTGTTTTTTTATTTGTTCCGGGTAATCTCCGAAACGGCTGGAACTATTTGAACGGTTTTTTTCTTAGAAATGACTATGCTATTGATCTAGCAAGGTCTTAATAGCTTCACCGGACTACAAGTAATATTGGAACAGGAATTTTACAGGCAAATAAGTAACTAATTAGCTGTTTTATTTTAAACTAGCGGGTTCAGCAGACGTTGCCCGCCCTAATAATAAGACAAACTATATCTATACCTTGCCCAATAATCATTTTATATATTGGTGAAAACGACATGAAGATGCGTTCTGTAGTTTTTTATCTTATCGCGAACAGACATATAGACAGACGTGGAACACTTTGTTTTACACTATGCAGTGATAAACTGTTATCCGTGCATTCTTCCGTGTGAAATTAATCAAAAATATGTTGTTCACTGTAAACATGCACGTGTGCCGTGCGCTGTACTGGACTCCAAGATTTTTTTTAATGCCAAAAGGCAGCAAACAGGCTGACGGCCCACCTGATTGTAAGTGGTTACCGTCGCCTATGAACAACTGTAACACCAAGGGCATCGCTGTTGTAATTGAAAGTCATACGTTTATATGTGATTTAAATTATAGTAAGGTATGATAATAACTTAATTATATCGACACTATGGACATATTATATCTATATAATAAAAGACTGAACACATATTATTCGATAATGTTTAGCTTAATATTTTCATTACTTTCTTATATAGTGTAAGTGAGCACTGAAGGTGATATATAGCAGTTTAAAGTTCCAGTTATGTGGCTGACGATAAATCCCATCCCATTCAATTCACTATTCGTATTCACATATATGATGTACACGTTACCTGTTACAGTAGATGATGTGCGTGTGATACTTACAAATATTTTTGAAAGAGTATTACTGTAATTTACATTAGATGTATGATCACAATTTTAAATTTATTTAATATATTTAAAAAAAAAAACGTGTGCGAAGCCGCGGGCAACAGCTAGTACTATAATAAAACTGTAACAAGTCGAAATCTGTACATTAAATATTTTTTGAAAATTTTAATCAGGGTAGACTATGTTATCGATTTAGAAGCCAAAAATAATCTTTTTACAATTTTTGTCTGTCTGTCTGTCTGTCTGTCCCTATGAATACGCATCACTCTGAAACTACTGAACCGATCTTGACGAAACTTGACTTAGTGATGACTAATACTACGAGATTACATCAAGTATACTTTTTGTCCCATAAAACGCAAGAGGTTCTCCAGGATAATGAAAAACAAAAATTTATAGTTAACGTAACTAGACTTTTTTGCGACACCTTAGTACAAGAGCCGGCAACGTTGGAAGAACAAGAATTTTGGAATACCTGGTTCTTTAATATATCAATATATATTTTTTTTGTATCATAGGAGACAAACGAACAGGTGGGTCACGTGATGTTAAGTGACCACCGCCCTCTATAGAGACTAGCAACACCAGGGGTGTCACAAGTGCGTTGCCAACCTGTATATAGGGGAGGGTAAGGGAAGGCAAAGGAGGAAAGGAGAAGAGACGTGGGCCTCCGGCGCTCTCACTGACCAAACGAAACACTACAATGCAAGCGCTGTTATTTCACGTCGGTTTTCTGTGAGAGGGTGGTATTAGCCCGAAAGGACACTTGGTAGCCGGTCAACGTTGTATTTTAATGCGCATTTTGATGTAATTAATTTTGATTTATGAATAGGTTCAGGAACATTTTTTTTTGAATAACTTTTAAACGCAATTAAAAGCATGAATTTATCACAGTCAGACACATTTCTTTATAAACAATCATATATATACCCTCTGATATATTTTATAAATAAAAATAATAAATTTCAAACCAATTATTTTTTTCCATAGCAAAGAACAAATTTCATTTTATTAAACATTATTGATATTAAGATTTCACCATATACAATGAAAAACGATAAACGTAAACGTATGTACGTATGACTTGGGATTGACGCCATCTTAAATATATGCGTCGTTGACCAAAAGGCTTTACGAAACCGAAATAGCTTGGGCCGGCGAGATGAAATATCTCAGCGTCACTTTAGATAAACACTTAAATTTTGATTCACACACAGATAGAGTGCGAAGCAAAGCCGCTATGGTCTTGGGTCGTCTCTATCATTTGCTTTGTCATAAGAGTAAAATGTCCCCCAGACATAAACTCACTTTATATAAAACTTGCATCCGTCCGATTATGACGTACAGTTGTTCGGTTTTTGCACATGCGCAAATCGTATTCAAAAGTTGCAGGTACTCCAGAACCGAGTCCTACGTAAAATTACCGGTGCCCCATGTTACGTCCGGAGTAAGGATCTCCACAGGGACCTGGAGATGCCTTCTGTCTGGACGTATATAAAATCACTCACACGTAGTTATTTCGAAAAAGCTGCGAATCATCCCAGCCCTTTAGTGGTATCCGCCGCGAACTATGAACCCGTACCCAACGCTGCGCAGTATAGAAGACGACAGCAGCACATTTTTACCGAACTTCCTGATTCAATCACGTCAGCGAAAGATCAGTACCAGCCTGTCTCTTCAAACAAAGCGTGTTCACGTCCATGCCCGCATAATCACAGATTACGCCACCGTGGTTTGGGGGTAAATTTCGCTCCCGCACACCAGATTAGGCCCCGCTCAGCAACGGCTCAAGCCTAGGTCCGTTCCCTCGGCGGGGAGCCCTTGAGTACGCTGCTCACGTGATACAGTAACACAAAACTTTACATCACTGCTACAACATCACACACATCACCTATACACACGTGCACGCCTACACGCTTACATGCTGTTTTTCTTTTTCAGAGAAATAAACACACAACAAAGAGTTTTACCATTATTTTTCCCTATCCTATCCTATCCTATATAGTTTAAAGAAAATTTTCCGACACAAAATAAATAGAGGAATTGTTGAGGCACGCATGCTTGGTACACATGCATGTTTCATTAACTTATATAAGTATATCTAGATAGCTTAGCTTAGGTCAGCTCAAATGGGGTGCACTTGGGGTGCACTGTCAGAGAGCCTCCGCGTGGCGCACCCCGGGTAACGTCGATCCAGTTGACCGGCGGCTGATCTCTGACCTGAGGGTGGTGTGTGAACGGCACCCTCAGTACCGGGCTGGGGCGGATGAGGGCTCACTTTGAGCCCCAACGGCCCAGTTCCGGGTAGCGGCTGGCGGGGTCGGTGTGTTTACATTGATCTCGGCGGGCGTACCGCGAACTAGACGTGTAGTAGAAGAAGACGATGGATAGTACAAATCAAGAGTTACTACCCCAGGAGGGTACCGGCATTGCCGGAGAATCCCTCCTCGGACTCTCGGGTCCGGGCTGCCCCTTGTTCTCTGGGGGGGGCAAATTTGTGCTCGAAATCAATACTGAAATGACAACCTTGGCTGGAAATATTGACAATGATCTTGCATGTGATACGGACGGTATTGTTTCGGAAAAAACGAACTTAGCATGTCAACGGACTGACGAAAAGTTGTCTGGGAGGGGCAAAGCTGTGCCGCTTGTGGTGCTGGAGAGAGCTCCATCTCTGGACCGTCTCTTGGTGTCGAGCGTACGCAGCGGGGAGACGTTGGTCTCGGTGCAATATGCCGATTGAGGAGAGGCTTCCCATCCAGTCCTGGCGGGCGAAGGCTATGCGAAGAAGGTAGGCGTTAATAAGCGCCAGCGCCAGGATGGATCTTCGGATGAGGCGAATACAGCAGCCTCGACGGTAGGTGCAGCGGGAGTGAGTAGAGGTAGAGCCAGAACGCGATACTCCAAGCGTTTGGCCACCTCTAAACGCTCAGTGCTTGGGGAGGCCGATGACTCATACGACCAGGCTCTCTCACGTTGTTCCACTCGGACGGCCACCGAAGAGAGCGGGCAGGAGGAGGAGGAGGAGTCCCACAAGAAGCCCTCCAACTCTCAGACCTCGGACCCTAAGCCCTCTGATCCGCAGCCTTCCAACCCCTCCGAGCCTCGGAAGAAGCCTGAGCCGCTGAATCTGGAGGGCCTTGACGCGGACAGGCTGAAGGAGCTGGCCAGCGGACAGGCAGCCACCATCGTCGAAGTGGCGACAAAGTCGACCAATGTGAAGAGGACTCTCATCAGGGCCCTGAAGAGGGCAGCCCTGACCCTCCAGGAGGTGGTGGAGATTCTGGCCCTTCGCACGGTGTACGAAGAGAACAGGCGTCTGCAGCGTGAAGCTTGAAACCTCCGAAGCCATAATGCCAAGCTGCAGGAGGAGATTCTCGCCTGGTGACGGAAAGAGAGCGAGACGAAGAAGATGCCACCTCCTCCGCCGCCGCCGCCTCCTCAGCTGCCTCCTCCGCGGGCTTCCTCGGCGCAGCCTCAAGAGTGGGAGGAGATGAAGAGCTCGCTACTGCGCGCTGTAGGGGAAATGATGGATGCCAATTGGCATCCATCAATGACCGCCTCCTCCCACCTAAGCTGCTGAGGCCGGCGCTCAGAGGTGATAGGAGGGAAGCCGCTGCTCTCGACCCCCCAAACCAGGCTACGGGTCGCTCCGCCACCAAGGGAGCAAGAAGCGACCCCAGGGTGGAAACCGTCTCAGGGTCGCCCAACCCGTCCCAGCAGACGCCCGTGCCGCCTTCAACAGCCTCGGCCCCAGTGACCTCTGAAACGTGGCCGGTAGTGGCTCGCCGCCGCAAGAAGAAGGCAGCGGCAGCCACAGCTGAACCCCCAGGCCCGAGCCCTCAGGCTAAGGGCAAAAAAAGGAGGAAGCGCAGGCGGAAGCCGAAGGATAGGCTTGCTCCCCTCTGCTCTGCTGCAGTCCTCATAACTCTGCGGCAGGAAGCAGCCGAGAAGGGTGTCACATATGCTGACATCCTTCAAAAGGCCCGGCAGGAGGTATCGCTCCCTGAGTGTGGCGTTGACCAATTAAAGGTCCGAACGAGCGCCACGGGGGCAAAAATACTCCAAGTGCCAGGCCTCTTGGCAGCACCGCAGGCCGACAAGCTGGCTGTTATAGTGAGGGAGGCATTGGACGGACTGGCCACTGTTGTGCGACCGGTCAGACGAGCCGACATCCGGGTCCTGGCATCGAGGACTTGGTAACATGGGACGAAGTCGTGGAGGCGATCGTCCAGGCCAGTGGATGCAAACTCACCAACCTAAGGGTGGGTGAGCTCCGCGCCCGGGGAGAGGGAACCAATTCTCTCTACGTCTCCCTCCCCGTGGCCGCGGCGCGGAAGCTGGTCGAAGCCGGTCGCCTCAGGATTGGCTGGAGTATGGCCCGAGTGGTGCACCTAGAGCCAAGGCCCCTCAGGTGCTATAAATGCATGGGCTTGGGCCATACCCGGCCGAAATGTCCGTCGGCCGTGGAGAGGAGGAATGCCTGCTTCCGTTGCGGGAAGGACGGCCACCATGCAGACACTTGCGGCGTGGGGAAACCGCAATGCGTCGTCTGCGTGGAGGCCGGCAGGCCAGCAGTTCACATCATGGGAGGGGGTGAATGTAGGCCTCCTCCCGTGAAGGGGAGATTGCCCCTATTTTAAAGGGCATATGGAGGTAGCTGCTGTGGCTAGTTAATGGACTACATCCACAGCAGCTACCTTCAGTCTAACTTGAACCACTCCGCCGCCGCTCAGGACCTTCTCCTACAGGCGGTATCGGAGTGGGACATCGACATGGCCATCGTCGCGGAGCCGTACCGCGTTCCGGATTAGCTTCACTGGGCCGGAGACGCGGACGGTTCTGTGGCCATATTGTCTGGGGGGAACTGCCCCTCTCGGTCAAGGAGAGGGGCTCCGGGTTCCTGGCGGTCGCCTCGCGGGGTCTTGCGACCCTCGGAATCTACTTCTCCCCGAACTGGCCCCTGAATGAGTTCGAGTCCTTTCTGGACACACTGGGGCCGGTCGTGAGGCGGCTTGAGCCGCTCTCCATCGTCGTACTGGGCGATTTTAACGCGAAATCCAGGGCATCGGGAGCGGTGGCCACGAGCCCGCGTGGCGAGGCCCTTGAGGAGTGGGCAGCCCAACATGGGTTGTTCCTCCTCAATAGGGGGAACACCTACACCGGCGTGCGACAGGACGGGGGATCGATAGTGGACGTATCGTTCGCTTTCCCGTCGGTCGCGCGCCGTATCCGGGCATGGAGGGTGTTAGAGGAGGTGGAGACCTTATCGGACCACCGATACATCAGGTTCGAGGTCTCCACTTCCCACGATGTGCCGACAACCCGCCCCCGGACGGGTGCGAAGTTCCCCAGCTGGACGATAGGCCGCCTCGACTCGGAGGTATGCGATGCGTCGATGCCGCGGAGCGTACACCGTCCGAAGAGGAGGGCGATGTACTGGTGGTCGCACGAGATCGCTGAGCTTCGTGCGGCCTGCTCCGCGGCCCGGCGGCTGTACGGGCGCAGTCGCCGGAGAAGGTCCAATAGGGACCCCGAGGAGGAGGCCCGGCTGTATGGCGACTACAGAACTTGCAGGAAAACACTGCAGGTCGCCATCAGCCGGGCGAAGGAGCAAGCGTGGGAGGAGATGCTCCGAGAGCTGGAGAGGGATCCGTGGGGGCGCCCGTATAAAATGGCGCGAAAGAAATTCCGCGGTCACGCGGCCCCGGTAACGGCGACTCTCCAGCCGGAAGTGGTTGAGAGGGTCGTGGGAGCATCGTTCCCCGACCCTCCAGAGCTCCTCCCTCCTCCCATGCCTCCTCCTCAGGCGGTAGAGGAGACGCCGATCAACCCTCCCCCTGTTACGGAGGCGGAGATGGGGAGGGCGATTGAGCGCCTCCGCACCGCCGGACGCAAGGCACCCGGCCCTGACGGGGTCCCGGGTCGGGTGCTAGTCCTTGCGCAGGACCATCTCGGGGGGTGGCTTCGAGAGCTGTTTGACCGCTATCTTGCAGGTGCATCGGGTGCATGCGGGTGTATCTTACGGAAGATAAGAGGGTACCGAATGGTGTCCGCAGCGGCGGCCATGGTGCTGGCTGGCTCCCTTCCCTGGGAGCTGGAGGCGCAAGTGCTGGCCGCTGTTTACGAATATACGGCGGCCAAAAAGCGGTCAGGGGAGCCTTCGGCTCCCAGGGAAATAGAGGCGAGAAGAAAAATGGAGAGGGGATTAAAGATGGAGAGGTGGAAGCAGGACCTGGCGGACGCGCAGAACGGCAGATACACTATCGATGCCGTCCGCCCGGTCCTGCTGGGTTGGTGCAACCGACGATGGGGTTCCCTGACGTTCCGTCTGGTGCAGGTGCTGACCGGGCACGGGTGCTTCGGTTGGTAACTGCACCGAATGGCGCGCAGGGAGCCGACCGTCGTATGCCACGAGTGCGGCGTTGACCCGGACACCGCGCAGCACACGTTGTCTGAGTGTGCTGCGTGGGAGGAGCAGCGCCGCATTCTGGCTGCGGCGGTAGGAGGAAACCTCTCGCTGCCGAGCGTGGTCGCGGCCATGCTCGGTAGCGAGGATGTCTGGAACGCGGAGGCGGCGGAGAGGGCCCGCGAGAACTATCCGCTAAGCGGCCCTCTCCGCCAACGGAGGACAGGCAGGAGGAGGCAGCAGTTACTTAACATCAGGCATAGTGCAGTAACTTTGTCGTGCTTCAATAAAAAAAAAAAGACGATGCCCGGCGGCGGCAGTTCTGCTGCTGGGCCACACCGCTGGGGCGGCACGATGAAGTCTATAAAGATCTCGTGCCGCCCCAACCATAGCGGAGGACGTACACCATGGGGTTTTAGTCCGTGCAAGTCAGGCATAACCCACTCTCTCCCCCGGGAGGGTGGGTATCAATAAGGGATTTCCCAACGTAAAAAAAAGGTTAGCTCAGATAGGTCGCAATTTTTGCACAAAACAGGCGACAGCCCAAGCCGAGGTGCGCCGTGCACCCTTGAGTTGGTCACCCAAACATCCCAAGTCGGTTGAAGTTCGGTGAAGCCGTAAAGACCTTTCCAGGTTAACAGCGTATACATTTCGAAAAAAAAAAAATGCGTCGATAACACGCTGCCACAATTTTCGCTATCTTTATCGTGCAGCCAGTACTGCACTAAACTATACCTATAGCTAGCTATATTATATACACATATTATTCTTATAGCAATAAATCGGTCCAAATATTGAGTTAATAACTGAATTAGTGTGAACGATGAAATTTGTACTCATTTATATCTAAATATAATAATAATATAATTACTGCTATTCTAACATGGGTTAAGATTTCTTTTATTTTTATTTCCAAAAAATAGCATCAAGCACATTATTGTCGATATCAAAAATGTCTTTCAATAATAATTCCATTTTAATAACGTTTCAAAGTTGGTGAAAAAAACATCCTAAAATTATTTAAAAATCAATATTTTTATCTGTAAAGGTACGATATGCACAAATAAACGCAATTATTAACGGCAGCCAGGTAGCCCGTGTTTGGATGAATATAATATATACGAGTAAAACTGGCTTGATTGTTTCTTTTTGGTATGGCCTCTGCCTATTTGGGTAATTTCGAGAATATCAAGTGTGACAAATACACGATATAAATTTAATGCCAAATATTTAGTGTAACAACGTAGAATAATCTACAATAGGAACATATCAACATGGATAAATTACCAAAAGGTGATAGGTACTATGTTGTGATTGGTACAGAGATTATTAACAAAAATATTTTGGAAATATATTCAAAGTACGTTTTCGAAACAGTTTATAACTCTGAGACAATAGTTTCAAGCAAGTGACAGTTGACGCTTCGGCGCCGGCGCGATATTTGACGCTTCGATACGGTGTTCATATATTTTTCTTTAATACAATGGAGTATAAAAAGGTTTTAATACAAGTTGATAATAGTTACGATAAAGTAAGTGGTAAAAATGTTTATTTAGTTTTATGTAGGTTAGTTTTTATCTTAATTGATCCTGGTAGATGATTTTTTTTCGAAATGACTACGCTATTAACCGAGCAAGGTCTTAACAGCTTCACCGGAATACAAACAACGGAGTGGTAGATGACGCTACGAACGGGTACTAGGCTTATTAAAAAAAATCACATGTAATCTGGGTATATGTTTCAGTGAATCCTAAACTATCCAAGTTTGAATTCACAATTGGAAACGGTAGTTGTGGCTGCAATCGGGTATCAGTTTTATTCAATTTTTGAAACCAGTGATAACTAATTTGGTGCAGACGAAATTTCACGGGTCAACTACTTTATAATAAAAGGGTAACAGGAAGCAATCTGTACATTAAATATTTTAAAAAATATATATGAAATGATTTTTACAAATATTCGTATGGTAGTAGTTTATACACCGACATATATATCACATTGGTATATATTACTTACTAGGCTCTGCCCGCAACTTCGTTCGCGTGGAATAAAGATACTCTTTATTTCTAACACGCAGCGGAAGCTCTCAAGAGCGTAATAAAGCGTCGTTGCTAGAAGACCATCTGGTAGGACATACCTTTTTAAGGGTAATCAAATATTTTTCAGATGAATCGTCACTTAACATAGCCCAGCGTTTTATACTATTGCAAAAAAAAAAGTATATATTTTTTCTAAATTATCGAAAAAAGTCGATACTTCACGAACATGTCTCGCAGCATCGTTCAAAACCAAGTTTAAAGCGTGCGCAGCACAATGAACATAATCGGCATTTGGAGCATGCTCTTTTATTAGGGTTTGTAATCCTCCATACACACCCGACATAACATTTGCTCCATCGTATCCCTGTCCTCTACATTTAGTCAAATCAATTCCATATTCTTTAGTCAAATTTAAAATGACAGTTTTCAGAACTGCAGCACTGCAATCGGTTACTGCTATAAATCCTAAAAAGGACTCACAGATTTTTATTTCTTTAGGCACATTATCATCACTTTCTGTAACCGAGATATATCGAAAAACTACAGATAGTTGGTCAATTTTTAACAAGTCTTGTGTTGTATCCAGAATTATTGTCAGAAATGGAGCTTCTGAGATAATATTGTTCCTAACGGTGGTACCAAGCAAACTAATAATTTCGTTTTGAATCGTAGGGCTTAAATAATTTATTTCACCTTTCGGTTTTCGAAGTTCTTTTAAAGTGGCATCATAGTTAGATAGCAGACGTGAAATTGCCATAAAATTGCCAGAATCAGAGTCATGCCCCCTCAAAGGTAGATTACAAGATACTAAAGTAATTATAATATTAATTATACGATGCAGTACATCTCTCCAGAATGTAATTTTACTATCGATTTCACTTTTCAATAGAGTATCGATGGTATTTCCTTGCAACCAATTATTATAAGAGAGTGAGGCACTAATATGCTGCTGTGCCTTTTTATGGTCAAGAATAGTTTGTGTGAAATTGCTTCTAACCAAAACACCGTTAACCCAAGCAGAGGAGTACGATTTGTTTTGACGATCTGCTAATAACCAACAGAAGTGACAGTACGGTTTGTTTAAAACGTTAGAATAACATAACCATGGTCTTATAATTTTTATGCCTGCCTGATTGAAATATGAATAATAATAAGCCGAAAAAGGTCGGTTATTTTCTGAAACTTTTGGAAATGGTCCTTGTGGTTTAAATGGACCCAATTTAAAAATTATTTTTCGTTCGCATTCAGTTAAATTGTCACCAAAATTTACTCTATCTGATGAAATTATATTACAATTTGCAGATATATCAGAATCGTTGACTTGGGGTTCCTCGATTTCTGGATGGACATCCGATAAAGTATGTGCTTGGCTTTCTTCTATTTCCGGATGGATATGTGGCGAAGAACATGCTTCAGAAGAATCTAAAAATAAACGAGTAATTGTTAAAAAATAAATACGAATGCTTTGATATTAAACTAAAAAGAGTTATATATAAATAAATAACGTTACTAAGGGTCACAGTTAGAGAGTGTTCAGTTCAGACGCACACAGACTCTACGCGGATTGTGCTCGTACCTATTAGTAGATACAAAATCACCTGCAGCCCGACTGTGCATTACTATACACCTGCGTGCTATTTAAACGCAGCGCGTAGTGTAGTGGCCATACAAAACGAGAACCCGAAAGAGAGTCTGCACATCTGAAGTTCTCAACACGCAATTAACGATACGATACGGACTGATAGACAAACAACAAAACAAATCGATCCTATAGATAAGTTAGAATTTTGTTTTTTTTTTTTAATCAAGGCACGGAACCCTAAAAATAGTATAATTGTGAAAATCGAGGGGGAGACAACTTTTTGTGACGGACAGATGGACAGACCGAAATTAAAAGATTTCCTTGTTTATCACTACGGGTCCCTAATAAATGGGTTGGGTAGTACTTACCTTTCCAACCTAAATCACTCACAGTATCTTGTCTCTGAAAAAATGAAGAAATTTTGGGCACTTTTTTTATAACCTCGTCCCTTTTCTGTTTAATTTTTCTTTTCTCAGCGCCGCTGGGATAATCTCTTTTCCTTTCACTCATTTCTTTTACAAATCGCTACTAATACTGCTAAAGCAGAAGAACAATATTGTTTGTACTGAATTACAATGTAATGCACATTTATATAAAGCGCGTAAATAAACAGTGCACTGCACTCCGTGGTTAAACATCCAATGCAAAGTACAACAACGTACACGTACATCGCGATATCGATGAAGGATTCTCGGCGATTCCCCGCTGAGTTGAAGATGAAGTAAGTAAAACGGGGAAGTCCCGCAGCCCGCCATAACGATGTAGAGTGTAGCCAACTTTTGAACGCACGCTTAAGGCGGGAAAAAAAGGAATTGCTTTATAGAATTTTGTCATTTGTAAAATAAAATAAATTAGAAAGTTTTTATTCTTTTTCCTTACACACTTTGGGGGCCCCCGTGGCCCGGGGGCCCCGTATAATTGATACGGCAAATACGGCGGTAGCTACGCCCCTGGTTGTGATCAATAGATGAAAGTGTCCGTTGCACCAGTTCAATGTTGTAACTACTACTTAAAGACTTAGAATTTTATATAATTAATCGGTAGCATTTTTTTATATCATAGGAGGCAAACGAACAGGTGGGTCATCTGATGTTATGTGATTACCCCCGTCCATAGACACTTACAACACCAAGGGAGTCGCAGGTGCGTTCCCAACCTGTGTTGGAGGGGAGGGAGAGAGAGAAGGGAAAAGGAGAATGGGAACGTGAGGAGAGGTGGGCCTCGGGCGCTCTCACTGACCGAACGAAATGTAATGCAAACACCATTACTTCACGTCAATTTTCTATGAGAGGGTGATACTATCCCGGAGGAGCCGACTCATTCATGTTGAAGCCAGTAATAGCTTCAGCATGGCTCTACCACCTACTAATAGCTGGCTAATATTTAACTAGTCGATACCGGCGAGTTTGTATACGTATATAGTAGTATATTTATTTTGAATAGTCTATTCCTTTTTTAAGAGTTTAATCCTTTTAATTTATTACTTGTTTTCTTTCATAGTTATGTTAAGGTGAAGCTGTTAAGGCCTTACTAGGCCAAAAGCGTAGACAATACGAGGAAAAAAATGTTTTTCTTCGTTTTAGTAGAAACTTATTTACTGTTATATTATATTGCGAGTATTGGTTTTAACATATTTTCCATTAATAAACTTGGGTTATACATAACATTAATACAGTCCAGTTAATTTATTTATTTATTTTATTAACTTATAACAGACTACTTATCAATTATCTTCTATATTTCTCAAAATAAGTATAAGTATATATAAAATAAGTATTATTATTTATTTTGTTATGTATTGAATTGTATGTTGGTAAAAAATCACACTTGAAATTAGGCTTAATCACTTTGCGGCCAAAATACTGCCATCCAATGTAGCTTTAGCTCTAATTCCATTCTACAGAAAATATTTAGTTGTTAAGCCAGCTATCAATAATCATAAAAGTCAACCGAAATCAAGCTTCTCATTCCTCAAAAAATGTCTCTTACTATAATCCGTTATATAGAATGATCACAGCATATAATAATAACGCAAGGGATTTAGATATCTTTTACAGGAATACAAGCAAATGTGTCAATGGCGACGATACTCAATTGTTTTGCACTTAGTTTCTTTCATAATTTATTTTTGTTATTTTTATCTCTAAAATTTTGTAAAATGTTGTGCCCAACATTAATAAGCAAACAAAGTTAGTCCTGTAAGCTATTATGAATTAATGTGAATTTTGTGTGATTTATTTTCTGTTATTAAACCAGAATATATAAATTAATAGTATATTACGTATAATTATTAAAAAATTGGGTTCTAATGTATTAACTGCACCGCGTTTGCCGACCGCTGTCGATTCCGGTTCTCTATGCCTCCGTTTCGCAAATCTAACTTAACCTAGCAGTTTTATTGTACCCAATTTTCCCGTTCGGTTAAGTTAAGCTGGACTTGTGACACAAAGACAGACTGCGTTGTTCTGAACACGTAAGTACCAAAAAATGAAATACGCGAAGAATATGTAATAGTTTCATTACTCTTGAAATTTCTTTCGCCACTGTATACAATTATTTTACTTTATTTCGTATTAAAACTGTCAACATTATTTTTTTGTGTCCTTCTTTTTACATATACTATACTGTATTTACTATTTTTTTTTTACTTTATTTTTTATTTTATTTAACCAATCTTTCAGATTATTACTGCCATTGTCGTGTAGTTAACAATATTACAAGCGTCGTTTGAATATTTCAATTTTCTAACAAGATGGCGACTCCTTTGTTAGAACCTTCTAGGGAATTTTTGTAGCATCTCAAAATTTCATGCTCCGTGGTATTGTTTTAGATTCACTTCACTTATGCACAATAAACTAACTATTACTTATTATTACGTAAAGTGCCACAAAATTTACAAAATACAGAGTCAAATAACACAAGATAATGAATAAAATATAAAATCCACTACATGACAGACTAAAATTCCGCCAAAAACTCCATATTTACCATTGTAAACTATATTATACGATGTTTCTTCATTTATGACTCGCCTCATATTTGTACTGGGGACCCCTAAATAATTCATAATGATGATTAGAATATTCAGTAAAAATACTTCAAGTATCAATACTTTTGTATAATTATTATTTATAACATTTATATTGTGTATCAATTCAACCACGCGTTTTAAAATCGCAGTTTGCGTTTATTTTTCACGTATTTTATAATATATTTTCTAAACAATACTTGTTGCCTGAGAAAGAAATCGTTTTCTCGACATTTGCTCGAAGCTAGTACATTTTAGAACTATAGTAGTGGATTACGTTTTCTTATTATTATTTCTTTCAGTATGCAATTTCGCCAATATCAAGTGTGACAAAACACGTTATAATCTTAACGGCTAATGCCAAATATTCAGTTTAACAACGTGGAATAATCTAAAATAGTAACATATCAAACATAGATAAATCACCAAACGGATCCCCGTAGTACTGTAGGTAGGTACTGCATATATACGTATATATGTACATAGCATAACAGTTTAATGTTATTATGATAAAGTAAATGAAGATAGTAAATCACGTTTTCATTTGACATCAGCATTCAGCAGTACTCGTATTCACACTCGTATTGACATTGACAAGCGTCAATTTAAAATTGCCATATCAAAAACTAACAATCCATACCGAAAGATTTTTTTTATTTCATGAGATTCTGGCTGACCTATAGAAAATACATAGTATCTTGTAGTCCGGTGAAGTTGTTAAGACTTTGCTAGATCAATAGCGTAGTCAGTTCGAGAAAAAAAAACAGTATCTTCTTACTAATAGTAGTGTATATTAGTAATTTCTTCTCTTTAAATTGGCAAGGATTAACATATGTCTATTAGTATATTTTTGTTAGTTGGAATTACCTGCACGACTAATAGTCTGTGATTGAATTATGATTTTCGTTAATATACAACTTTATTATTATTATTATTAATAGACTACAGATCAATAGGGACACGATATCGAATAGGAAGTATGAATACTGTACTCATGAGTAGTATGGAAAAAAAAAGTATTATACTCATAAAAGTATCGATACTTCAAAGTATCGAGTACTTTTTGTGGGGCCTAATTAGAGACACGGTAACGAACAGAAAGTAGTAATGAGTAGTATTCCAAAAAAAGTGTCGTACTCATAAAAATATCGAGTACTGTTCACAGGGCCTAATACGCATACGTCAAGATATCAATATCACTCAGTATAAAGTAGCTTACGTACAACATAACATACAAATGGTATTGGTACATAAATTTAATACAATGATAAAAAAAAGATAATTGTAACGACACATATTAAAAATATTATAAAAAAAAAAAAAAAAAATTTATTACTTTAGGGATATATTAAAGTTCCCATTCTTCCTCTGGACAATCGCTTAAAAATATAAGTTTATCGAGCCGTATTGGTGATTAGTGATTTCGGATTTTCGATATGTGACTTCCTGATTTAGAAAATAATGTTTTTTTTAAACTGTTCAATATTCATTCATATTATTATTAGAACGACAAACGATTGAGTGATTGATTATCGAAATGAATGAAAGAAAGGATATCTGTGAACGGATGTAACAATATTGAGTTCAATATTTAAGTTCACTACGATTGAACTAGATGGCGTTGCCATAAACATGAACCGTAAGGTCAAGTTTCAAATAGGAATTTTCTGTAATTCATTTGATACGATACCTTAAAAAAGTACTCATTGAGTAAAAGTATTGAATACAAAGTATCGAGTACAAAAGTATCGGTATCAAAAGGAAATGTACTCGATTCCACACAGTATCGATACTTTTTTCGTGTCCCGTGTGATGAGAAAATCAACCATAAACTATTTAGATATTATCTTCTATTTTTTCACTTTAACTGGATGACCAAACTTTGCTCAGTGTGTTGTAAAAAACGTCTGGATAATCTTGAAAATTTAAAGATAATTTTACCTTGTTAAATACAAAATTATACAATATCATTAGAAATTTAGGAAAAATCTGTGAAAAGTGGTCACTGAACATTTGGAATATTGATGCAGGCTTTATTTAGCATGTCATTTAGGTTTCAATGTCATTGAATTTCCTGTTAATTTAATAAATCTTGGTATATTTCCATACTGTTGCAACGAGACTGGACATAACATTTATTAACATTATTGCAATGACATGTATATTTATTGTGTACCAATAATTAAAATACATTTGTTATATACAATATTATTGGTGTTAATTCCTTTATTCTGTGATTGTAACACATACAGTATTAATTACGACCATAATATGTAACTCTGTAACAGTATTTCTGAATGCAAGTCTGTAACTTTTAATGTCAATAAGCCACATTTGAGCGTATTTTCATGTAAGTATTTGAGATATTGTTTTATTTTCACACATACAATTTGTATTTTGTTATGGTTTTTTTTTTATGGGAAACGAACATTTATCATATACTTGTTGGTACTACTTGTTAAATACAAAAACTCATTAAGTAGGTAAATTAAAGTTTTGTTTAGATATATTATCAGCAATAAAAAAGGATAACAGGAAAAGGTTTTATTTTCTTTTTAAATAAATATCTTCGCCCGATTAACATGTGAATTAAAATGAACAATTTAGTAAATTTGTTAGTTCTTGATAATCCTATTTTCTTTTGTCATGAATATCTATTTCTTTTGACTGATTGGCTAATTCATTAGCCATAAAAAATAAAATGTTCTGTATATTGTTATTTTAGTCCTGAAAACAATATTATAGGCTTCAAATGATTGCGAAATCTTATTACATTTATGTAAATTAAAAACATAGATATATACTGATATTCATATCAGGGATTCATGAGTTCTACGGACCCAACAAATCATCAGTTATGGGTGGTTTGTAATCATTTTGGCTATTATTTCGCTATTACAAATATGATTTTGAAATAGCGTGTTATTTTTTATTCTCCTTTGAAATTTCACCGTTATCATTTTTGTATTTGCGTAATTATAAATCTAATTTGATTGATTTGGGATAGAGTCCATTATATAACTGTGTCTAGTCGTATGAAAATTTAGGAATCCCGAATTTAGATACATAAATCTACATTCGTGTCGTTACATTTCAAAATAAGATAAAACCTATTTTAATTGTTCATATATATATCTTAATTTTTTTAACATTTTCAGTCTTTTTACACTGAGAACGAAGTTAAAGTTTTGCCGTCGATAAGGTCTTCGGTTTTTTTATGATATACATACTTTAAATGTTCATTTTAAGATCTTGAAAAATAAAGTATGATTTTAGGAACGGCGTTATTGTGTTTCGTTCGGTCAGTGAAAGCGCCGGAGACTCACCTACCCTCCCCTTTCGTTCTTCTCCCCCCTCCCCAACACAGGCTGGCAAAGCACTCCCTTGTGACAACGTGACCCCCGTGATGTTGCAAGTGTCTATGGACGGTGGTGATCACTTAACATCAGGTGACCCATCTGTTCGTTTGCCTCCTATGACAAAAATAATATTATAAGAGTTAACGACAGAATTTAGGTAGGTGGTAGAGGCACGCTGAAGCTGGTCTCAGTATGAAAGGATCGACTCACCCAGGGTAGTATCATCCGCTCACAGAAAGCTGACGTGAAATAACAGTGCTTGCATTGTTACGTTTCATTCGGTCAGTGAGAGAGCCGGAAGTCCCTGTTCCCCTACCCCTCCATCCGAATCCTTCCCTGCAGCTCCCTACGACCATTCCCTTACCCCCAGACACAGGCTGCCAACGCACTTGCGACTCCTCTGGTATTTCTAGTGTCTATGGACGGCGGCAATCACTTAACATCAGGTGACCGACCTGTTCGTTTGCCTCTTATAACATAAAAAAAAATCACTGTATATTTAGTCATTACGATACACGTTCAAGCGTAACGCAAAGGGACATTTACGCAGGTTGGCATGACAGTGGATATTTTGTCTCTTGGTAGTCGCCATTGTTTTTAGATTATAATGTCCCCTGGACCAAGCATCGTACTGTCATTTAGTCATCCCGAAATAAAAAAAATTGAAGGCCATCCCTAATACCAAAGAGTACCAAGACATACTTTCATATTGTAATAGGTAGCAAAGGTCCATATTGTGACGATAGCTTACACTCACTATGTTGTATCCAAACTCAAGAGTTCCTATTGAATTTTAAGAAGTTTCATATATTATTAAACTTTTGTACGTAGTAGAGACGCTGAAATTATTGATTTCAGCAGGAATGGGTCTGCTCACCCGGGGCGTTGTGATTCGTTTTGTCAGTGAGATCGCCAGGTATCCACCTACCCTCTCCATCTCACTTCTTCCAAACACTACCCTGGTGTTTTGCAAGCGTCTAAAGACAGTGGTGATCACTTAGCATCAGGTGTTCATTTGTCTTATATGATATAAAAAAACTAGATTTAATATAATAGGCCATTTTGATATTGCTCTTGCTTTGTCAAAAGGATTTCATTGTATCTCATAGTGACATATTTCATGAACGTGACTACTCAATGTCAGATATGTATGTACTTTGTTTTAAACTTATCTGCTGCTACAGCAAAACCCAATAAGTATGAATATAATGATAAACTGACTCTTATGGTGAATAACTTTTCTGAAACCGAGAAGCATTAACATAGTCACTGAGCTTTCTGAAGACATTAAATTTTAATCGGTTATTATCATACTGTGAAAAAATTATAACAAAAGCAATACATTTCTATTACAGATTTAAACAAACTGTCTTCATCTTCACTGATATATTTGAAAAAATGGCTGAGCATAATACTGTTGGAAATATTGAATCCATAACGAAGACTGATACGGAATTCCTTATTAAATTTGAAACGGGAGAAACAAGTAAACTTTTTATTTTAAATAGTCACGTGTTTAGATATTACATGTCGCCGACCGGAGAGTTCCGTGAATATCCGGAACCATACAATCCTAGTGATGTAGCGAAGATCAATATAAAGAAAACAAGTGACTACAATAAGAAATCTTTCGAAGGTTCTGTTCTTGAAGAAGATCACAAGTTTTACAAAATTAATACTAATAAAATTACAATTCTTTTTAATAAGAAATCCAGTACTATGAGCGTTCAAGATAAACGAACTGACAAAATTGTTTTTCAAGAAGTAAAGCCACTTTCTTACGACGACAATGAAATTACACAACTATCTAAAAACAATAAAGATGAATATTTTTTCGGCGGAGGGATGCAAAATGGAAGATTTAGTCATAAAGGAGAAATCATAAAAATTGTTAACACTAACGTTTGGACTGATGGAGGTGTTACTTCTCCTTGTCCATTTTACTGGTCCTCATACGGTTATGGTATTTTGAGAAATACATGGCAACCAGGTACTTATGATTTTGGTTGTAAAGAGCCTAGCAGTATCAAAACAACGCACGCAGGCGAATATTATGATGCATTCTTCTTTATTAATCCACAGCCAAAAGATATTTTAAACGATTACTATGAACTTACTGGGAAACCGATATTTATGCCGGAATATATATTTTATGAAGCTCATTTAAATGCATTTAATCGAGATTATTGGGTGAAAGTAGATAAAGGGACACCAGGTGCTATCCGTTTTGAAGATGGATATTATTACAAAAGTTATAAACCAGATGAAATGGATAATAAAGTAGGTATCTTGGAATCATTAAATGGTGAAAAAAATAACTACCAATTTTCTGCTCGAGCAATGATAGATAGATACAAAAGACATGACATGCCGTTGGGTTGGTTTATTCCAAACGATGGTTACGGCTCGGGATATGGACAGTCTGACTCCTTAGACGGTGATATAGCAAATTTGAAGAGTTTCACAGAGTATGCCAATAAGAATGGTGTACAAGTCGCGCTTTGGACTGAATCCAACTTAGAGCCTTTAGATCCTAGGCATCCAAAAAAAGGTGAAAGAGATCTTTCGAAAGAAGTAGGTGTAGCTCGGGTTGTAGCGCTTAAATGCGACGTAGCCTGGATAGGTTCCGGATATTCTTTTGGATTGAATGCTGTTGAAAATGCGACGAATATATTTCAAAAAAGTTCAGCAATAAATGCACGACCTGTAATAATAATGGTGGATGGATGGGCCGGTACTCAGAGATATTCAGGAGTTTGGAGTGGTGATCAGTCAGGAGGTGAATGGGAATACATAAGATTTCATATCCCTACATACATAGGCACTGGTCTTTCGGGTCAACCGGTCGTAGGATCAGATATGGACGGAATATATCATGGTAAATTGAAAGATGTAAATATTCGCGACTACCAATGGAAAGCATTTACTCCACTGCAGTTAAATATGGATGGTTGGGGAAGTATACCAAAATATCCTTTTAGTTTCGACAGTGAAGCAACAGATATAAACAGAGCTTATTTGAAACTGAAATCAATGTTGATGCCGTATAACTATACTATCGGGTATGAATCTACTCACGGCCTACCTATGGTAAGAGCTACGTTTCTAGAATTTCCGAAAGAAACACCAGCTTATACTAAAGATTCTCAGTATCAATTTATGTGGGGTCCATATATATTAGTTGCACCCATTTACAACGATTCACAATCTACAGCGGGAAATTCATTACGTCATGGTATTTATCTACCAGACCACAACCAAATTTGGATTGATTTCTTAACTGGGGAGAAATATCAAGGCGGGAAGATTTATAACAATTTCATCACACCACTTTGGAAGATACCAGTTTTTATACGAGACGGTGCGATAATACCTGTAACAAAACCTAATAACAATATTTACGAAATCGAAAGAGACAAAAGAATGTTTCTAATTTATCCAAATGGAGAAAATAATTTTACAGTATATGAAGACGATGGCGCATCTACTGATTACCTCAACGATTCTTATGCACAAACAAATGTTTCCGTTATTGGACCTGTATCAAATGATTATGGAAATTTGACCATTCATGTAGAAAGAACCACCGGTTCTTATGACACAATGACTAAGGAGAAATCGACTATTTTGCAGATAATGGCTTCCAACAATGTTGAAGGCTTAAAACTGGCTATTAATGGATCTCCGATACCGATGAAGAGAGTTGAGACAGATACAGAATATGAAGAAAATATAAATGTATATTTTTTTAAGCAAGATTTTATAGTAAATCCTTATCTTAGTCACATGGGAAAAGATCAATTATTGCAGCAATTTATCTTGATCAAAATAAAAAAAATCGATGTAACGTTAAATGAAATTCAAGTAAAACTCAATGGTTATACTAACAAAGGCGACATATTTGGAAGTGCTTCAAATGTAGATGAATCTCTAGAGGTGCCCTCGACCTTTAGTAACGTAGCTGATGAAACAACTGCTACTTCTATTACTCTGCAATGGAATGAAGTTAATAAAGCTTCCTATTACGAAATTGAAAGGGACGGATATATATTCAGTAATATAGTCGGAAGCACTTCTCAATATGAAGATTTCAGATACAATACCGAACACACTTTTAGAATTCGCTCAGTGACCGACAGTAGTGTTTCGAAATGGAGTTCCAATGTCGTGGTTAAAACTAAAGAAGACCCTTATAAACACGTAGTTAAGGACGTTAGTGTAACCTGTACATTACCTTGTCAACCGTGTCAAGAAGTCTGTAATCTAACCGATGGCGATATGACAACTATGTGGCATACAGACTGGGGTGTACTAGGTATAGCTGATCCCAAAAATGGGAAAATAATTAAGCTTCATTTTGATATAGGATATATTTACGAAATCGACAAAGTTGAATACATACCTCGGGATGATGCAGGAAATGGTACATTCCTACAAATAGAGTATAGAATCTCAACTGATGGTAACATTTGGACTCCATTTTCCGCTCCAATACATTGGCTATGTGATAATTATACAAAAACAATTAAACTAAGCGGAATTAAATTTAGATACATGGAATTAAAAGTATTAAAAACGGTAGGCGGATTTGGTTCGGGAAAGCACATACTATTTTATAAAAAAATATAATACCTATTATATTATTTTTAATAATAAACATCCATATGCAATAAGACTGTATTATTGTCTCAATAAATATTTTATAAGATGATAATGTTCATGTTTGCTGCAAATCCTCGGAATTTCTCACAGCTATTATTGTACAAACTTGAGAATTCTCATCAAAAACGCAACTTATCGACAAATCTTCTAAGACACAACTGTATTCATGATTCGGATATCTGTTTCTAACATAATTAGATCTTGGATCTTCAGACAGCAAGCTTTCTATATTACTTTTAAACGTCTCAGCTCTGTCACCGATCAATTCATACAATCTATTCAGGGCATCCTCTGTAAATGTTACTTCATAGGTGTGCAACGGTGGATTTGAGATCCAAGCAGCTACCCTTATCCCATCGTTTCTCATATTAACTAAATGTGCTGTTTGAGGAGGTGTGAACCTCTCTTGACCATCCGGTGCTCCTCTTTCTATATCTGATCTTCGGATTGGTGACTGGGCATTGGAATTGCCATCAATAAGATCAGTATTTGGTGGAGATTCATCAGGTGATGGAGACACTGGTGTCATAGAATTGCTATGTCGTATCGTTGGTGAAGGTAAGTCATCATCGAACTGTGAATTTGAAGGTGGACTGTCTGTGTCTATAATTCCAATTGGTATTGTGTACGGACTAGAGCTGAAACGATAAATTAATAAGTTTATTTGTATCCTAAACTTTTAAAACACAAAGTCAAAATCTGTTATAACATCAAAGGGACTACTCATTCAGTCGTATAAACTGATAGTCTCAACAACCGGTGACGTTTTGGAGATGCAGCAGCAATGGTGTCTGTCTATCTGATGGTTCCGGCTAATGTACTAGGCGGTAGAACAGATTTTGACGGGAGATTTTACGGTCAGATAGCTGATGTTATAAGTAGTAACATCTTAGAAATAGTAAGAGCTAGTTATAAATTATATTTCACCAATTACACAGGAAATGACCATGATGTGATTATTCCACTTAAGAATGTAATAAGGGTAACACTTTATCCCATCTATACTAATATTATAAGAGTTTGTGTGTAGTTCGGCGAAGATGTAAAGGCCTTGCAAGGGCAATAGCGTAGTCATTTCGAAAAAAAAAATTAAGAGTTTGGTCGAACATGCTAAACTCAGAGACTACTGGTCCAATTTGAAAAAAAATATTTCAATGTTAGATAGCTCATTCATCGAAGAAGGTTATAGGCTATATATCATCATACTAAGACCAAAAGGAGCGGAGCAATAATGAAGAATGTTTCAAAATCTTTATCTTTTCCTTTTGAAAATTTCCGTTGCATTCTATTGTTAGCCCAACGTAACTATTCCATGTGGATGGAGTCGCGGGCAGAAGTTAGTACCTAATACTATTGAATGAAAAAGCTATATACCTATAAATTCTTACGTGTGCTAAATAAATTTACATATAAAGTTATTACCCCGCATTGCTTTTTTTACATAGGGAAATCTCTGACGCCATGGTGCCTTCATACACCTTTTAGGCAGCGGAGGACGGACTACAGACTGGCACTATCTCTTGTTCCATGTAGATGTTGGCCCTCCGAGGGGCCCTGACTGCAGTTTGAGGGGTCAAATTTGGTAAACCCTTCAAAGGGGGAGTGGGTGTTAAATTACCGAATTAAAGTGCCGATTTACCTGGCAATATGGTCATCTAAACGCACATTGGCGACTGCTTCTGTAACATCGCTTATACCCTCTGTCGGTGGTCGAATTAATAAGGGCACTGAACTCTCACTAAATGACACTGGATAATCATATTGTGGTATGTAAGGCTTGATGTCCAATACTGGCGTGCCATTGACCATGTCTACACCAAGGAAGTGTATTTTATTACCTGTAATTTACAATTAAAATTAATAGATAAGGGATATAGAATGCTGATATTTAAAATCGAATTTCAAAGGAAACTGTTAACAGAATATGGTCAATGGGAAGGCTATATGATTAATAAGCCTGTTGGGGTTAATGGTCGACTACTTCAATAAAACAGCGATTCAAACTTCGATAACTTCAACTTCAATGGACTGTACATTTCAGAGTTTTCACAATGTACTTAATCGTATGTAACGAGCCGATAATGAAGCATATTTTTCCCAGGTTTATATTCACAATTATAGACTTACAAATAGTACATGGCGCGTGCCTTACTGGCGACGCTTTCATCCATACATTTGCATATTTACAAACAAACAGACATATAGATAGATATTTCTACAAGTAGTTGAAATGCATTTTATTACTTTTTCCTAGACACATGCAACAATTTTTTTTTACAAAACTATAAATAGTATCGACACATTAGACGATTATGTTCTTTACTCCTTACTTATTTTTTAATGTTTTTTTTATTAATATATATAAATAGACGTCTTAACATCACCATACAAGGCCCAAGATCTCGCGGCAGGCCCAAAAAACGCTGGCTGGACGTGGTTAAGATGGAAATTAAGGAGAACAACCTCACAAAACAGGATGCCGAAGACCGGGCAAGGTGGAGAAAGCTAAGCAGGAAAGCGGACCCTGGCACCAAGCCGGGAAATCGCTAAGAAGAAGAAGAAGAAGATAATGTGACTCATAGAATTCAAAGAATTACTACCTTCAATACTTTCTATTTGAACAAGAGACAATCCTATTGGGCAGGGCCTGTGAGGGGATCTCGTGGAAAACACACCGCGTCGTTCGCCACCAAGTCTTGGGGGTGCTACTTTTGCAGGCACATTTGTACTCTCAGTTGCATGGAAATGAAATATTATCCTGGAAAATAATACTGTCAAATTGTACAATTTGTAACGTTTCGGTTCTACCGTAGTACACTCATCAAAAAAGTCTAAGCAACATGTACTAATTTAAATTTTAGGATGGTTCTTCAAATTATAACGTTGTATTTTATTTTTAAAATAATATCTTTAGGGTTCTATGATGTAAAAATAACAGCTGTTGTCTTTATAAGTTCTTTTAATATCAGAAATGAACAATATTAGAATATACTGTAGAAACTAAGATACATAAGAAACTAAACTTTTTTTTTACAAAATGAAATTTCTAAAGAAAATGTATTTATTGTGAAAGAATAGAACAATTTAATACAAAGTATGGTCTCCTCTGCTATTCAGAACTTGTCGGCAACGATTATTTATTGAATTAATGAGACTGTTTATGTCATCTTGCGGTATTCGCTCCCAATGGAATTGTAGCAAATCCTTCAGCTGTTGGGTTGTTGTCGCTCCGTCCAATTCCTTCAAAACACGTCTCTGGAACATGTCCCATGCGTGCTCGATGAGGTTGAGATCTGGCGATTGTGCAGGCCAGGGCAATATCCGGATATTCTCCGTTGCAAAGTGTTCACTGGTTCGCCGAGCTCTATGTGAACGCGCATTGTCATGCATTAACCTAAAATCGGAGCCAAAGGTTTGTGCAAATGGGTAGACATAAGGTCTGAGAATATCCTCAATGTAATTTTCAGCATTCATGTTTTCATTTACAAAAACGAGCTCAGTTCGCCTGTTCTTCATAATACCCGCCCATAACATAACTGTTGAGCCGCTGTATGGATGAACTTCCTGAACGCACCTGAGCCTTTCTGTATTTCCGGGCCGACGATACACTCGCACCCTTCTTGTATCAGGCTTAAACCCGAATCGCGACTCATCGGAAAACATAATTTTATCCCATTGTTCCTGGGTCCATGTTAT
>JACEII010000025.1:2701115-2716208 GCA_014332785.1 Antheraea mylitta | reverse complement strand
ATGTGATTTCGGTTGCACACGCACGCATCAACCGGGGATGACAATTAGAGGTGAGTAGTTCCGGACCGTAATAGTTCCTGGAACTATGTCCGGAGACGGAACGACATCGGTCCAATCCGAGATGTCAAATATAATAGTTCCATAGTTCCACAAAACATGTTCTGTCAAGACGAATTTCCGAACATGTTACAAGCCGACCGTAGAGCCGATCGAAAGCAATCGAGTCCTGCCGAACCCGAACCGAGTAAATACGAGTGTGGCTGTCTCATTTCAAAACCTAGTAAGAGACACTTTGCAAAATTCGTTTTATAATATTACATAATTTTATAAAACTAATAAGTTCCTACAAAATACAAATCACACCAGCGATAAAAACTCACAAATAAGTAGATATTTGAAACGTTGATACCTAATAAATGATACATTCACTGTCTTGTAACCACTTAAAAACCTAATAAGTTATTTTAACCATCACAAAACCTAGTACTTCTCTGAGACTTACTAGATCTATAAATTGTTAAAGAAACTAACTAGGTTTTTAAACATGAGCAAGCACAATGAAATACAGGTGCATGGGGCCTTCAGTATTAATAATTACACAGGCTCTCCTTTTACTTGGTGATGAATAATGACGGTAGGCATGCGAACGAAATACTACTAAGTAATCGGAATAAAAGAACTTAAAATATCTAAGTAATGGGAATACTTTTAAAAGAACTGAAAATATTTACCTATCTAACTATTAGGGATGTAAAATGCTTGATGTATAAGGAAGAACTAAGAAAGTATAGCGACGATATTTCAATGTCTGAAGAAATAAGACAAGCAAAGACTCAAATTACGTATATATCAATGGATTTACAGAAAGTAATGTTTTTCATGAGTCGTTTGGTTACTTTTAATTTAAATTCTCCTGTAAAATTTAGTTTTAATAGCTTACTAAGTTTTGAAACAGGACAGCCGACTCAAGTAGTTGGATTGAAACGTTCCGTATTCTGTTATACAATAATGATCCGCAATACTTTGCGTTAAGGACGACATTGCTTTATTGATACTTATTAATTTAATTTTTCTTGTGCTCATGCACTTGACACCCTCTAAGGGTCCCATTTCACTTAAAGTAAATATTATTTATTATATATATGTATATATATATATTTGAGGTATGTATGTTTAGCAAACATATATGTTTCAATAACTCATATAAATATGAATATGTAGCTTAGCTTAAGTTAGCTCAGATACATCGCGAATTGTAGAAATAATAAAAAAATCGCGAGTTGTATGAATCGGGCAACAGTCCAACCAAGGTGTACCGTGCACCCTTGAGCTAGTTGTCGAAATAAAATCGGCCGAGTGCTTTAAACGCTTGCCTTTGTAGTCCGGCGAAGCTGCTAAGACCTTGCTAAGTCAGTAGCGTAGTCAGTTCACAAAAAAAAAACATTATAAATGGCAAACACGCTACACCACGCCCCCTACGGAGAAAGAAACGCTATGAGCATAAATATATATATATATAGCAAAACATTATTCACATATTTGTAATCAGTAGTATTACATTACATTTAGTATAAAAAAAAACTATAAACATGTAAAACTAAACCAAAATTGTACAATACAAACTCTATGTTAAAAATACATTTAAAAAATATATAATACCATTAACAATAAATAACCAATAAAAGTAATATGGACCTATTTGTATACTGATTGTATTGTAGTTCCGGTTCGTTATAGTTCCGGGAACTGTGTGCGCACCTGGAACGATCACAATATAATCTTAAGCGTTATATGAAGTCGTTCCACAGTTCCATACAGTTCCACATGTCCATGTTCGGCAAATAGTTCCGGGAACTATGGGCGCACCTGGAACGATCACGGTATAATCTTAGGCGTCAAATGAAGTCGTTCCACAGTTCCATACAGTTACACATGTCCATGTTCGGCATGTTCTATTAACGATATTCCGAACATGTTACAAAACAATAAAGAACCGATCGTTATTTTTTTTTTTAATGACTACGCTATTGACCCAGCATGGTCTTAACAGCTTCACCGGACTACTAAGGCGAGCGCTTAATGCACTCAGCCGATTTTATTTTGGCAACCAGCTCAAGGGTGCACGGCACACCTCGGCTTGGCTGTTGCCTGTTGCATGCAAAATCGTGACCTATCTTAGTAGTAGTTCGGTGAAGCTGTTAAGACCTTGCTAGGTCAATAGCGTAGTCAGTTCGAAAAAAAATGACCTATCTTAGCTATTCATATATGTATGAGTTGTTGAAACGTATATGTGTACCAAGCATACACGCCTCAACAACTCCTCCATATATTTATTATCGAAAAATTAAGAGATTTCAGTTCGATAAGGGGAAAAAAGTAAACCCTTCCAGTTTCATGTGTAAGTGTGTCGGCGTGCACGTGTGTGGGGGTGATCGTGTAGCGTTGTAACAGTGATGTATATTTGTGTGTCACCGTATCGCGCAAGCAACGCACTCAAGGGCACCCTACCGAAGGATCAAACCTAGGTTTGAGCCGCTGTCGTGGGAGGCCTAATCGGGTAGACCTGATCGACAACAACCGAGTCCTCCCGAAACCGAACCGAGTAAGTATAAGTAGTTGGACAAAAACTTTCCGTATTCTGTTATACAATAATGATGCGTAATGCTTTGCTTTAAGTATGACATTGGGTTATTAATCATTTTAAAAAAAAATCTACCTGTAAGGGTCCCATTCCCAACATCCCATTAATAAAAAAACATCGGCCAAAATAGTATAGTTTCATGCGCAATTTCTTACACGCCGAATTATGCTATCATAATTCTATAAGGCACTCAATCAAACAAAAAGTGCATCTAATTTCTAATCTCTATTTATAATCTGTAATTTTGTCTCATTAAAAGGTGAATTCATCAATTAGATATTCCCAAAAATCATCGCTAACAACAAAAATAATGAGTGATTGAGTGCACGACTAATTATGATGGATAAGAATAAAGATGTAGGGAACTCAAACTATATCATTTAAAATGAAATTATTGGTATACACTACACAGCATTCATTAAAATATTGACTGTGTAAAAAGCGAAGATGAAAATGTTGGCTTATCACATGGTGCCTTACTGGTAAGTGCAATCTATATACACAAATATATGGCCCATAAAGCAAATAACTTGCTTTTGTCTTGCAAATGTGTAACGTCATTAAATTATTTTGTTTTTTTTTTTCAATTTATTTCTTCTTTAATTTTATTATCCTAATTAAAAATTGAACTTAATTATTTCGAATTTATTTTAGTGTCCTAAATATGCTCATTACTTGACTCTGAAGCGGAACGGAGTACACCGGATTAGCTAGTATAAAGTATTGTATATATTTCAAAAAGAACGAAGAAAAACATGTCTGTTAATACAAATGCCTTGTATATTTGGAGATATTATAAATGGAATCAACTGACTTATAAATACGCCAACGAAAAGTAATCATTCCTTATGTATTTATTAATATATCAGAAATTGTCTAAAAAGAAGAAATCTTGAACTCGTAAATAGAATCAACTGATTTATAAGTACGCGAGCCAAAGTAATCATTACTTATACAATTATTAATATATTAACAATCAATCTATTTTCTATTACTATAATAAAATAAAGTCGAAATCTGTACATTAAATATTTTTGAAAGTTTTAATCAGGGTAGACTACGTCATCGATATAGAAGCCAAAAATAATCTTTTTACAATTTTTACCTGTCTGTCTGTCTGTCCCTGTGAACACGCATTACTCTGAAAGTACTGGACCTATCCTGACAAAACTTTACATAGTAATAACTAATATTACGTGATTGCGTCAAACATATTTTTTTTCCATAAAACGTAAATGGGTGTCGAGGATAAAGGATTAAAGTCTAGATACTAAGCCCGTATTACTCTGAAAGTACTGAAGTAATTTTAAAGAAACTTGACACAGTGATAACTAATATTACAAGACTACATCCAGGATCCACTCTTTGTCCCATAAAACGCAAGGGGTCTCCAGAATAACGGACAAAAGTAAAAAATTTCAAGTTCATAAAATTCTTAATGAATTTTGGTAATTTTTCTTTGTGCTATATATAGTAGTAAGATTATGTAACAATTTAAGACATATGTTACCCTGTGCTACTTAAAAAAAAATATAACAAAAAAAAAACAGTTGGGTTTCGAACCTTCGCCCCAACCCGTCGTCGTTGAATATAACCTAAGCAACTTTACCACCAGACCACACATATTTGGTTCAAAGATGCCAAATTATCAATTACATAGGAAAGTAGTCCGGGAAGCTGTTAAGACCTTGCTAGGTCAATAGCGTAGTCAGATCGAGAAAAAATCAATTACATAGGAAATGTTGACAAAGTGGTTAAATGAAACTGTACCTAATAAATAATGGCTTTTAGACTTATTATTGTATAAAATAATTCTCAGATATAAATTTGGTATTAAATTTGAATCCGTAGATAGTTTGGATTCACAATAGGAAACGGTGAATGTCGCTGTAATTGAGTTTATTAATAAGTATCATATTTAAAAATACAATTGAAATAATAATTGTAATAATCGATTTGGTACAGATGAATTTTCACGGGTCATATATGTATATTATTGTATAAATAATATCTAAGACATATTAAACGCTGAACAATGTTTAATTAATTACTTTTTCACAAAAATAAAAAATAATAATAGTATAATAGATGAATTTCACTATTAGTTAAAAAATAAGAATGAGCTTATCTGTGAGCTTATCAGTCAAGGTAAAGAAAACCTTTTAGGTCCATAGATGGCGCTAAGTTGAAATATTTTGAAGCATTATAAGTTATACACATATGCGAGTGTTTTTATGTTTATTCAATAGTTTTTCATATAAAGTTAATCACAATAATTTACATTAATAGTTAGTTATCACATTAATAGTTAATCATAAATAGTTAATCACAATGGATATAATTGAATTCGGCAAAAATCATCTATTGTCAATACTGGGAAGACATATATCAGCAATATATGTAGGTTAGTTTTTTTTTTTATTGGACCCGGTAGGTGATGCTGCGAACGGGTTATAGGGTTATTTTTAAATTTCTTTCACATAACCATGGCGTATATATTTGAGTAAGCCTCTGTATAGTTCGGATTACCAATTGAAAACGGTAGATGTCGCTGCAATCAGGCTTAGTAAGATTTTTCGCATTTAAAAATATAATTGAAACAGATAATAACCGATTTGGTGCACACGAAGTTGCACGGGTCAGCTAGTATATAATAGATCAACCGACAATTTTACTTTTAAGAATGTATAAAATTGCCTACTAGGCAATGTATTTCAATTAAACCGAGGAACTGTAAGGACCTATTTGGACGTTGAACGCAAGACATGAACCGACACTATACATCTAAACTTGTGGAACTAGCTAGTTCCGCGAACATGTTAACCGCACCTAGTTCCGAACGCTATGTTAATCGTTCCATGTCCGGTCCGCTTCCGGACATGATTTGCGCATGTCTAAAGGAAAAGCCTATTACCACAGATAATAAGAAATTCTTTTTTTTTGTTTATTACTCATTGAAGTGATATAATTCTTTTTGATTTATTATATTCCTTCTAGGTTTTGCCCTGATTATAAGAACCTATCATTGTTACTTGAATCATTTCATTAATAATTGAGGTATATAATGCAGTTATTCCCCAGTCAAAGTTTTTTTTTTATTATTAGTATTTCTTAATACTATTACCATAATAAGGATGTTATATAGTTATTCAAAATATATCGTGTTATAAACAATTTGTCTAATCGAATGTTATAAACTATTATATTAATGTATATTAAAACAAAAACAGTAAATCTGTGAGTATTACAAAATACAATATTTATTATACGATTTAGTAGCAGCAGGAACTTATGAAGTAACTTTTTGTATTATAAGAAAATGAATATTTGCCATTAATATAAACTGAAGATTTGTGTCACAAATCTTAAAAATAATCACCTTTTTCTTTTTAACTATTTACTATTTTCCTAGTAAATCATCACTTTAGACATGCACTAAGCACTTATGGTACGTATATTCATGATAATAAAATTATAAACACAACAAATATTATTGAATATATTTAATGCTAATCGATTATACATATAAAAAAAATAATATACAATCACGAAACAATATTTACAAATCAACAGTGGCCATCACTATTGCGGTTTGCCAAAATTACCGCACACGTGCTGAGATTTTGTGATATTTTTACATTAATTTTATTTTGCATCGTTTGTACATCACGGAGCGCCTTATTTTCATTAATATTGTTGTCAACATTTCATCGTCGTGATTATTGCACTGTGAGTGAATTTATAAAATATGACATTCAGGGGTGGGGCTAAATGTCTGTAGAAAAAGGCCGCCACGTGTCCTAGATTTTATTTTTCCTTTTTTTGCTTATTATACATTGAATAAATCTAAAATTCATAATTTTGTAAGCCTTTCAGTCTGGATGGAAATATACGTTCATAGTAGTATTTTGTATCTTGTTCTTGTGTGCGCGCCTATTTTGTTTTCACATGATCGATTGTTTTCCATCGCCGGTATTATTGACATTTATTATTTTTATGGTAATGTACATAGATAAAAATACACAAAAAAAAAATAGGATACTCCTTAATTTTTTATGTTTTTTTTTTTTTTATTTTGAAAGCAGTCGAATTTTTAACCTATAAATTAGGTGTATAAAAAATATTTTTAAGTATTTCTTGCTTAGATTATACGTACCTCGTGCGTAATGTAAAATAAATAAAGAACATTTGGTACATATTACTGTCTATTTTAAATTTATAGTGTTATTATTAGTAAAGATATAAAATGAAATGCAGCATATTAAATCCTTTTTACTTATTCAATCAATGCAGTTGTTTCTTATTTCCTGTGAATATTCTATGTACATACTATCATTATCTGTATTGTAATAACTCTTGTTAAAATATATATTTATTTGTCATTTAAAAATAATGTGAGTAAACTTTACATCTAGTTTAGGTATAATTATCAAATCATATTGATATCTCATATATTGTACTCTTTTTTTTAAAGAATCTTTATAGTAATTATATGCTTACAATATGACAGCATCCTCCATACTCATTTTTCTTATTATATAAAAACATTGCTCTTAAGTTGCAAATTTGTCAGATTAAAGAAATCTTTTGAGTATTGAAATACAGGAATTTTATTGGCTCCCACTATTACAAAATTTGTTATATATATATGATTTGGGGTGTAAGGGATGTCGACTAACATCTTAAGACTCAAGACACCCAAGCCAACCTCACCTGCACTTGGTGCACCCTGCTGAATAACGAACGAGGCAATGGCGAAAGCAGGGTGGTAGGGTTTTACAGCCCAACTAGATCGCAACCACCATGCATATAGCGAAGAAGCCCGTCATAGTGACTCGCTTCTGCGGGTCGTGTTTCGGAATCAGCCTGTGCATATCTAGTACCAGGTGACTTTCGTCATTATGGCCGGCATGACAGCGACAACTGACGATGGATAATCTGTCTCGGTGGTTACCGATGTTTTTGGATTGTACTATGCTTAACATCAGGCATAGTGCAGTCACTATGTCATGCTTCGATAAAAAAAAATGTTAGAAAATGCACCAAATATAATTTTATAAAATAATGAGCGGGCCAGGCAGACATTATCATGTTCTGATAAAAACCAAAACGAAGAAAACTATGATAAATTATATACTTCCACCTTCCTCATGAATCACTTTATCTACTGTAACCTAATGAAAATATGTTTAGTAGTTTTCGAGTTTATCATGAACAGACAGACAGACGTGGCAGTGAACTTTTATAAAAAATAAAAAAATCTTGGAAGTAGTTTATTAATCTATTAACTCAGTACAGACCAGTAACATCAATATTAAATATTAAAAAAAGTTACTAAAATCCCAAGACCATTGTAGACTGGTGAAGCTGTTGAGACCATGCTAGGGCAATAGTGTAGTCAGTTCGGAAAAACCAAGACCCTGTACTCAGTTTCAAATATGACTTCTGAGATAAAATGTTTGTTGTTTAGTGATAACTAGCGGGCGCCCAGTGGTCGACATTTAACCATAGTTCAGTGATTTTTTAAAGTTTGAACTCTATCACGTTTTTTTTGTCAAAGAGTACTGCTATAATTAAAGGTTTTCATCATGGCTACTCAGTTATATGCCATTTGCCATGATCTTTAATTATATAAATGAATACAAAGTTTTGGCTTCACGTATTAATATATAAGAGCCTATATTTAAAATTATTATATTATTGTAAAATTAATCTATAGTTTGACCAGTTAAATTCAAAGAACATGTAAGGTATTGAAGGTAAATGTTATAAATATTTTAATAATAGTTATATGTTTTAATATCATTGTTGAATGTAGAATGAAAAAGGGTAATTGGAACGTAAGAGTTAAAAAATACATATAGTCCAGCATAGCAACCTCCTTCACAATCTTTTTAAATTCATTATTGATAGTTGTCAAAATGTCTTTTATTTACATGTTGTGTAAAATTCAACCAGTAGTGTGAGTAGTGCATATCTTAATTAATTTAATGTACCTCTAATTCATTTTATTCAAAATAAACAGCTTTCTGCAATTCTCCACCATATAAACTTTAACTATGACAAATTTCAAGTTCACCTGTTGACTGTAAATAGGTTAAAAAGGGGTACAAAGATTTTGCTTCACGTATTAATATATAGATAAGCAATTAATTTAAATGTGTTTTAAATTAGGAAAACTTTCCCACACAAAGGTAGTTTATCAATGTAACTGTATTTCTGCAATAAGTAAACTTGAACTATAGCGAATTATAGTAGGAAGTTCAAATTAGTCAGATACTTTAAAAAAAATGTGATTGAATTACATTATGAGTTTACTATGCAATTGTTTTACCTAGGTACATAATGTATTCAGTCAGAGAAGGTAGCTTAGACATCTTAACTTATTAAAATTATATTTAGTATTTTTCAGCATCAGCCTTTTGCCCTTCTTCGTTATTACATTAAAACCTTAATCATCATTAGTATTTCAAGTACGTTAAGTTTCCCATTTTAACATAATTTGATTACTGTTATTTGCTATCATAATAAAGGAAATATGGTTACATTACTAACCGCTGCCCGCGACTAACTAAGCTGACATGCAGTGAAAGAGGAAAAAATAACGATTTTGAAACATTTTTCACTGGTGCTCTGCTCTTATTGGTCTTAGCATGATGATATAATATTCCTCGACAAATGAGCTATATATACTAGAAGAATTTTTCAAATGGGACTATTAGTTCCCGAGATTACCCCTACAACATCACAAACTTTACCTCTTTATAATATTTCTATAGATATTGTAGATGCTAAGTGGTTTAGTTAAGTCTTTTTTTATTAATTCTAAAGCTTTTCCCAGAATTTTGGTGCCTTAAATTGCTTGTGGTTTTGACGCTCTTTATATTGCTACCCATGGAGATCTGAAGATAACTAAAGCTCCAGTAATTTTTAAACCCTGAATTACAGTTGGTTATTATAACTAAAGCTTCTCGATATATTTTTAGTATTGGTAAATCTATGTGATTCTTATTTTTAACTCAGCATATCTTTTAATCTATATATCTAGCAGCCAACATATACATCTGTACTAAAATTGTAAAGAGGTAAAATTTGTGTGTTTGTTATGATGTGAAGTTGTAGGGGGTAATCTCAAGAACTACTGGTCTGATTTAAAAATGTCTTTCAATGTTATATAGCTAATTTATCGAGGATGATTATAGGCTATATACCATCACGCTAACACCGATAGGAGTGGAGCACCATTGAAGAATATTGAAAAATTAGGGGATTTTTCTTGAAAGATTCAGCTTTATGTTAGTATTAGCCCAAAGTAGCTATTCCATATGAATGAAGTCACAGGCAGAGGCTGTCCTATTTAACGATAATTCAATGCTTTGATCAATGTCACTACAAATAGTCCTTTTTACCCCATGATTATTATATAATAAAGTTTTCAGCAATATCTTAATTAAAATTTGACTTGTCCATGATTGTCCATTTGACCATGATGACATAATTTTAATAAGCTCAAATGTTGAGCCAAATGTATTTGTGTGATGTTATTGTCATTTATATATATATATATATATATATATATACAATAAAAAAAAATAAAAAATATCAATTTTTTTTATTGTTATTTATTTTTATTCTTTTTATTTATGCATGTTATGCACTGATATTTTGTATATCATCCGAGGTATCCATAAGAGAAGTTATATCTGTATATTACGAAAAATTATAAAGGTTTACAATATGCCATGGCTAATTTGAGCTTATTTATACTCCTTACCCTGGAATTTGATGTAAAATAGAAAGGACATAATATTTTAAAGTTCCCACAGTTCATTTGTATAATGTTATAAAACTTATTTTGAGTTATAACATTTTTTGCATAATGTAATATAAATTATCTGGGAAATGTTTACTGATATGTGAATCAGCATTAACAGGATTTCAACATCACATTGTAATTCTGTGGCATTTTTAGTTACTTCCTGTTTGTAATCAAACTATTATTTATCAAGTCTGTAGGTATTAGCTCCTTATAAAATTGTTAATGACTGGAGGATGGGATTTCTTTTATTGACTTTTTTTTTAATTTGCCTAAAGTAGCCATCTTACAAATCAGGTTGCTATATCTGATCCTTTTTACCAAA
The DNA here is from genome assembly GCA_014332785.1 of Antheraea mylitta. NCBI lineage: Eukaryota > Metazoa > Arthropoda > Insecta > Lepidoptera > Saturniidae > Antheraea > Antheraea mylitta. Next base: position 2,705,426 of record JACEII010000025.1, on the reverse strand, counting down.
TTGAATTATTTAACTATTCTATTCCTTTATATAAATACTAGTTGTACTCGCGATTTCACACAGCTTTATGACTTATAAAGCTTTGTATACCACATTTGAAGTTGTATGATTGAGCCATGAACAAAGAGCTTGTTTGCGTCACTAAAATGGGAGTTGCAAAAAGTATTAACATATTTACTCCATACCTTCAACATGGAGCATTTGAATACCAACTAATAAAGCTGTTATGACTTCTATATAAACTTTGTTAAACTGGCCATACCCTTAAAACTTTACATTAACATTTGTTTCCATTAGTATATTAAAACCTTTAAGTTAGAGAAACATGCTGCCCTAAGCTGTGCTCTGGCTACTAGTGAAATTTCAAGTAAATATTTGTAGACATTTTAGAAATAAGGGTATTCAAATAGGCTAACAAATAAAATAAAATCTTATATACCCTACATAATCTATAATCAGATTTTAAAATTGTCGTCATATAATTCACAGATAAATTCACAGATAAACGGTGTTAATGGCTATGGTATCCGAAGCTAAAGTGAACGGTGGAGAGATGGAGGCCACTACTGAAGTTCAGACTCCATTGCCCGACAAACCTGCTGGACTACCGCCAGGCAAATACTCGCTTGTCGGCTGGGACATGGACACAACTGGGCGCAGGCTTATCGATGAGGTATGCCATAGATATACCTTGCTTTCTTAATTTAAAATAATAATATTGCAAAATGTTTTAGCACTACTTTCAAAATATAACACCGCCGAGCCCACCTTCGGCAGCGGCTCAAGCCTAGGTCTCTGATCCATGGAGCCTTGGAGTGTGCTGCTATTCCGATATAGTGACACTAAAAATTTACAATAGCTAGTTGTACAATACAATACAAATCACCTCCACACACCTGTCTGCACATATACACACGAGAACACATATGGTGGAAGGGTTTTTATTTTTCCCTTATTTTCGAACTGGGATAGTTTAGATTAGTCTAGTTGTCAGATACGAAATACATGATTTTATTCTTGCGGCTCACATGCCTGTACACACGTGTATTGCAGGAATTCTTATATGTATGACTGGCTTAGTTTATTTTATACAATCGGGAAGTTGCATCCGAGGCTCACCCTTGAGCTTATTGCCAGACAGCGAATTGCTTTAAGCGCTCGCCTTAGGCCGGTGAAGTTGTGACGGCCAGTCAGATCAATACAAGCCAGTTTGAAAAAAATATATAACATGGATCTGGTTTGACCTACAGTATTTCAAAGTACTATATCCATTGTGCGATAAATAATGTCTTTATTAATTCTGCCATAATCTGTACTGTCATCCGAGACATTTTTTTCTTTTTTTGAAATGAAAACGCTGTTGACCTGGAAAGGTCTTTACAACTATTTCACTGAACTATTTCACCTGAGACATAAAATTGCCTAATATATACCTAACGGCAGTGGTCATCACGTATATACATACCAACAACTATACTGTTAGATATTTTCTAGATTATAATGTTTTAAATGTGTAATTTTATATTATGGTTGATATGGATGGTTGTTGTAAATAAATATTATAACCAATATAAAAAAAAACTTGACTGTTGACCAGTCAAATTAAGTATATGCATTTAAAAAGTTGTAAATTTTATTTTTAATTGCAGATATGCCAGATAGCTGCATATACACCGAAGCAAACCTATTCTCAATATATTATGCCATATGGTGACTTGAATCCCGGAGCACGTCGCCGGCACAACGTGCGAGTCGTCACAGTGGGTCGCTATCGAATGCTAAAAGATACAACTAACCAAAAGGTCTGTTCACACTTCCATTTTTTTTATAATACACTAACTGTTTGCCACGTCTTCGTCCGCGTGGAATTTAGCCCAAATATAGCTCCTCAGAGTATAGATACAGTTTTAGCAAGAATGTAACCTATAAATGAATTGTCTTCACATAGAAAAGCACAAATTAATATTTGATAGTAGCACATAGTATATAGGTATACTAGCCTCTGCCCGCGACTTCGTTCGCGTGGCTTAAATACACTAACACGCAGCAGCTCTCAAAGGGAAAACATCCCGTTTTTGACACATTTTTCACCTGTGCTCCGCTCCTATAAATCTTAATGCGATGATATATAGCCTATAACCATTCTCGACGAATGAGCTATAGAACACTGAAAGAATTATTCAAATCGGACCAGTACTTCCTGAGATTACTCCCTACAACGTCACAAAATCACGTCACAAACTCACAAACTTTACCTCTTTATAATATTAGTATAGATATAAAAGTTTGCCTAATAATTAAAATGTTAGTATTATACAAAATATACTAAAGATATCTAAATGTAATGATTATTGTGTCTCATATACCAGGTGATGTGCTTGCAATATTTGAAGCGATGATTTTTTTTTTTTTTTTTCGAAATGTCTACGCTATTGATCCAGCAAGGTCTTAACAGCTTCACCTGACTACAAAGCGATGATACTTCATGGTCACATTTAACATATAAATTAATAATATCAAAACAAACATTAATAAACGAAAAAGAGAACCTGGGTGCAATGACCGGTGCTGAAAGCTGCAAGAGGCAACCCGTAGTTAATAACCTTCATTAATAAAAGGGATAATAAACCCTTTTTTTTTCATCTTCATTTTCACTTCGCCCGACGGTCACTGATATTTTGATTATAGAAAGACGAGTAGAGGATTGAGTACAATTTTTGTATGCTTCTAGACAGTTATGTCATATATTAAGGACTTATTTTTTTTATTGATTTAGAACGAGAATCGAGTGTAGAGTGTCCTCCGTAAATATTGCTACGGTTTAAACATTCACCTGGTATATGAAATTTCATGATAATTGCTTGAGTAGTTATTAAGCATGAAACAAACTTATTTTCTCATTTATAATATTAGTTAAGGTTTTGTGTAAAATTGTACAAGTCTATACTGTCAGGATTGCTGTGTAATAGTCATATTAATTAGTGTGCTTTTCCTAATAGATATTGAAAACAAAATCGGAGATATCTGCACTCTCCGACTTCCTCGATTGGCTGGAGAAAGAGAAAGGTGATGGTAGCGTCATCCTTATCTATCATGAACCGAGACGCTTTAGCCCTACAATGCTCCTTGAAGCTCTCACCAGGTAAAATGTCAGTTGTATAATAACCTATATTTAAAGAATGCAACAGTTAAATGTGTATCATGTGAATAGAATAGATGATATATTTGTAAACATTGCTTCTGTGAATTTGTGTCCGATAGGGATGATTATTTTTTTAGTGCAAGGTCTTTATTATTTTAAATATTTATCAACTATATATAACTTATTGTTATTGCTTTGTTTTTTTTTTTTGACAACTAATCTTGTAGCTTGATATTGGTATTGTCGTGTTGGTAATAAAAATTACAAGAGTCTTGTAATAAAATTCAATGTTTTAAGAAGATGGTGGCATGATACTTAGAGTTTTCCAGGGAGTTTCTGGGGTCTTTCAGAATTGATTCATTCAGACACGATTTTTATTCTTTGTTTAAATAGCATTCAAGAAGGAATGTAATACTATCTTGATTTCTTAGTCCATTACTTGACTTACCTCTTAAAAAGCATACCATGAAATTTTAATATCATGAAGTGTACTGTTATTGTTTACTTTTTAAGGTTGCACTGCACAAAAGTCTAATGTAACAATTTTATTAAATTTCACAGTTAATTTGTTTATCTCAGGCACAAATTGCTGGATCGCTTCAAGTCTATTGTGGCTGGTTTCACGGACAGCTATGCCCTCGCTGCATTCATGTGCAAGGCGACTGTGAAATCTGTGTCATTAAGGGTGCTTGCACGAGTCTTGTTGGATGCCGAGTTGTCAGTCGACAGTGCTATTGAGCGTGCCACTGCCACTTACAAGATTGTCGAACATCTTGCTCAAGGTAAACACGATTTAAATAAACTAACACTAGCCTCTGTCCACGACTTCGTTCGCGTGGAATAGTTACTTTGGGCTGAAAAAAAAAAAAAAAAAAGCTAATGCTAATATGCACTGGAAAATCTCAAAAGAAAACAAAAACCCGATTTCTAAACATTCTTTATTGGTGCTCCAATCCTATTGATCTTAGCGTGATGATATATACATATATAGCCTACAAAACGTCCTGGATAAATAATCTATATTGTTATATAGCTAAGTTAATAATAATAATAATAAGTTTTCTAATCAGACCAATCAGAGTAGCTCCTGAGATTACCCCCTACAACGTCAGAAACTCACAAACTTTACCTCTTTATAATATTAGTATAGAAATCGGACCAGTAGTTCC
>JACEII010000025.1:2656169-2701105 GCA_014332785.1 Antheraea mylitta | reverse complement strand
GTCATAAACTCACAAAGTATACCTCTTTATAAAATTACTATAGTACATAGGGATGTAAAAAAATAATCGATTTTTAATTAAATCGATTTTTATTTTATTATAATCGATTTTTTATTGTTGATGTTTATTTTCATATTAATCGATTTTTCGAAAATCGATTATATAAATTACGCATTTTAATCGATTTTTATAAACATCTATGCGAGGGATGAAAAAAACTCAAAATAAGTTCATTATTATTTACAATTGAAGAGTGAGCATAGTGAGATAATATGTGTGTAAAAATTTAAAATGTTTTCTAGCCGCAAAACACCTAAAAGCGGCTGGCGAAAGTATTTTATAACGAAAAAGAATAATACCACAGTAATATGCATGTCCTGATCGATAGAATGAAAAATTTTGTAGTGAAACTACAAATTTAAAAAGAACATAGAATGAAAACATCCCACTGCCTTACAAGTAACATGAGTTACTGTATCTTATAATGATTGTTGTGGTTCTTATGACAGCCAAATACCGTTCTCTGTAAAATTAAAACTTTCAATAAAACTAAAAAGGTCTGTCATGCGAGTACAACATGTTTACTAAAAATGTCTTATGGTAAACTCGACATCGATAAGTTTACAAAACTATAAATTATTATTGAAATTATTCAATAAAAAAAATTCTTCAATTTTAATTTTCTCAGTCACACTATGATTAATATGAAAATTTAAAAGAGAACTTCATTGTTTTGAATTTTAAAGTTAGAATTAATAATGTTGTCATTTTGTTAGGATGTTTATCATTTCATTTTTATTACGATATAATGTTTAATAGTACTGAAAATTTCTATGGTATTTAGTTTCTATATTCTTTACCTTGAAAGTTTAAAGGAACATTCACTTTTATTTTGTTTTGAACTGGTTATTTTTGATACGTATAATTTTATGTGATTCTTAATCTGATAAATTGTTATTTTAAATCTTTAGGTTTATTATAGGAATATGGAAAGCATGTCTATTTTTAAATATTATAAAAATCGATTTTTGAAAAAATCGATTATTTATTTTCAATAAAATCGATTTTTAACAAATCGATTATTATTTAAAAAAAGAAAAATCGATTTTTTTCATTAAACTCACATCCCTAATAGTACAACGTCAGAAACTCACAAACTTTACCTCTTTATAATATTAGTATAGAAATCGGACCAGTAGTTCCTGAGATTACCCCCTAAAACGTCACAAACTCACAAAGTATACCTCTTTATAAAATTACTATAGTACAACGTCAGAAACTCACAGTTTACCTCTTTATAATATTAATATAGAAATCGGACCAGTCGTTCCCGAGATTACCCCCTACAACGTCACAAACTCACAAAGTACACCTCTTTATAAAATTACTATAAATAAATAAATTCATGGTTACATAAAACCTGTATAAAATTATTGTTATTGTTGTATGTTATTAGTATTAGCTGACCCAGTTACGCGTAACTGTAGCTCAGTTATTACATATTTGAATTGAAATTATGATATTAATACACAATAAGCGACGTTACGTAGTAAATAGACTAACAGAACACGTGTACGTTAAATGAAAGTGACTTGAAAATGAAATTCGTTATTAAAACCTGGCGCAATCTACGAGATCCCTATAACAGTCTGTCCTACAGTTCTCTATCAATAAACTTATTTAAAGCGCCATAACAGATGAAACTGACAGTTAATAACAATAATCAACGATAATTTAATTTATAATTAAAAAACTTTGAACCTGTTAATCGAAATATAAATTATTATTACTGTAGCATAACAGAGATATGGTAATTGTATTTTTGAAGTGAACACTATTTTAAGGATAATGAACAGCGACTCTTGGGTCGGTGATACTATCTGGCAAGGAATGAACCATCCCAATAACTATATATTGTTAGAAATAAAAACAATTATCAATTATTAAAAAAAATAAAGGAGACTAGCCAATTTAGAATATAAACTGTTAAGAATCGCTTTTTATATAACTGCCACGAGCTCCGACAGAGCTACCGCACATTATGACGTGCGACGGCCACCGAAAACAGTCTGTCAACACGACAAGCGCCGCCCCCTATTTAGGCAGTTGCAGTATAACTACCCGACATTTCATTTATTGCCAACAATATACTACCCGACATTTTATTTATTTCCAACAGTATACTACCTGACATTTTATTTATTTCCAACTGTGTATACTACCCGACATTTTATTTATTTCCAACAATATATACTAGATGCCCACCCTGGCTTTGCATGGGTGTACAATTTGCGAGGTGTAAGCTGAGCACAACGTAACTCCTTGCTTCTTCCACACTTCACCTCTTGTACTGGTAGCAGAATCATATGTTTCATTGTTTATATTTTGTTCATGTGTTGGATTTATTAGTGAAATGGCTACCGACACAAATAAACGAATAATGCTAAAACCTCTAAAACGCCAAGTATAACAAATTTTGAGAAATTTAAATGATTACATTTTATTTATCAATCTCTAAATTCTCAGTCACACTTACATATGTACACATACTGATACAGTACCTGAGCGACTGAGCTTAGCTCAGTTCTTTAAAAACATTTTTAAATTAAAATAAACTGTTAGGTCTGCCTCAAAAAATTATCATATTTTAGCAAAAAAATAAAGAAAAAAAGGATACCCCTTTTGCTGTCACTCGGATTCGAACTGGTATTACATGGATTTTCGAAGCAGCCGATTTTCATTTCATCTATTTTTGTTTTGACAGCGGCAAGGAAATTTACCTTTATATACTAGCTATATTTTTTCATTACCTGAAAACTCACTTACAAAAAGTTTTCTATGAATGAAATCTAACTAGATCGATTTGTCGTCCCCGAAGCTACCTACATACTAAGTTTCACGGAAATAGATGACACTATTTCCGAGATCCTGAATATATTAAAATACACAAGAATTGCTTGTTTAAAGGTATTAGATATAATAGTTGGCCTTTATTTTAATACTTTTTTCTTATTTAATTTTATATTAATTTTAAACTACAATACCTCTGACACTTATTATAGGTACCTACTTAAAACATAATAAAAATTATTTTTAAGTTTTCTTTCTGGCACTCCTTTTGGTAATCACTTACACAAACGCAAAGCTCAGGTTATGCCTCATGCACTGTTACTAATGAAGACAACGAAACCAAATGTTCCCTTCACAATACTAACGTCTAATGAAATAATGCTAAGCTAAATCTGTAAATTCTGTCAATATTTTTTTAATATCTTTTTATAGTTTTCTTTTCACTGACTTTTTTTATATATATTATTTAAAGTAAATTTTTTCACTTCTTTGTACGATTTTTTTTTTCATACAAATCACGTTTTGAAGCTATACACGCACTTATATTCGGCAATATAATTTAATTGTGTAGATATTTTATTGGATAATCAGAAATACACTTTTATCGTGCGATTGTTAGTACAGTTTTCGTATATTCAGGACAACAGCAGGAGGTAGGTGCTGGGGGCGAAGGCCTATCAGCAAGCAAGGACATGGTGGAGACTGCACGTGTTTGGGCCAGATCAGTAGAAACTGAGCTGGATGCTTTAGCTAATCTCAAACAAATACTGGAAAGGTATGTGTCATCTTCTTCTTCTTGTAAAATTGCAACATGTGTGTGCACGCAATTTCGCCAATATAAAGAGCCATACGCTATGGAGATTGCACCAGACAATTAAACAAATTCTTTTTTTTATATACAGATCGGGCTATCTAGAAACAGATACCGCAAATAAAACACATGCCTTGTTACTACAAAAGAGTTCAATACGTATTGAATACTTGCTTTAAAAAAGTTTGGGTATTTTCATCTTAAATGCACCGCGCTCGCGGCAAGTGCGGTGCATTTAATTTTTTTCAAAGCAGGTATTCAATACGTATTTAACTTTTCTTTGTAATTTGTGTAGACTAAACATATAAAATATTGTTAGATTACAAATATATGCAAGAGCATTACATTAAAAAGGTAGTGAGCATGTAGGCAACTGAACTTTTTGTAACAAGGCGACGGTAAGCGTGTAGGTAATCGAACTTTTTGCAATAAGACAATAAGCGGGTAAGCAACTGAACTTTTTGCAATAAGACGACAGTAAGCGGTTAGGCAATTGAACTTTTTGCAATAAGACGACAGTAAGCGGGGCTAGGCAATTGAACTTTTTGTAATAAGACGACAGTAAGCGGCTAGGCAATTGAACTTTTTGCAATAAGATGACAGTAAGCGGCTAGGCAATTGAACTTTTTGTAATAAGACGACAGTAAGCGGGTAGGCAACTGAATTTTTGTAATGAGACATTGCTAAGCGTGTAGGCAATTGAACTTTTTTGTAATACTAGCATCTGCCCGCGACTTTGTTTGCGTGCAATAGTTACTTTGACCTAACGCTAACACGCTGCGGAACCTGTCAAGAGGAAAAAGACACAATTTTGAGATATTCTTCATTAGTACTCTGCTCCTATTGGTCTTAGTGTGATGATATATAGCCTATAACCATCCTCGATAAATGAGCTTTTAAATATTAGTATAGAAGATGATCAGCGTGTAGGCGATTGAACTATTTGTAATAAGGCGACGGTAGGTGTTTAGTTAATGGAACTTTTTTTGTAATAAGACGACAGTAAGCGGGTACGAAGGTCGTCTAGGCAAGGTGGTTCGAGTCAGTGGTTATTGTACGGTTGTGTGGGTAGGCAGAACACGTTCCGGCCGGTGTTCGCGCCGCTGCTGCGGACGGCGCGGCCGGAGCGGAAGCGCGTGACGCAGCTGCGGCGGCTGCTGGCGGACGCGGGGTTGCTCTACGACCAGCTCAAGGACGCCTGGCAGGACCAACAGTTGCCAGGTATTTCTTTTTTTTTTTTTTGGCATATATCGAGTAGTTTTATTTAGCATATATTACAAGTGGAAGTTTTTGGCGAGCTCTTAGTCTGTCGTATAGTGCACTTTATTCATAATCTTGTGTGTGTAGTCCGGTGAAGCTGTTAAGACCTTGCTAGATCAATAGCGTAGTCAGTTCGAGAAAAAAATCTTGTTTTTTTTTAACTTTGTTTTTGGCAACCAATCTTTCAGATTATTACTGCCATTGTCGCGTAGTCAATAATATTACAACCTCCTTGCGATCACTTCAGTATTAAGCATCGTGTGAGTCAGTATTCTAATAAGATGGTGGCTCCCTTGATAGAACCTTCTAGGGAGTATTATTTTCCATTCACTTCACTTATGCATGATAAACTAACTATATTAAGTAAAACACCGCCAAATTTACAAAATATAGAGTCAAATAAGGCAAGATTATGAATAAAATATAAAATCCACTACATGGCAGACTAAAATCCCGCCAAAAACCCTCTAGTTTGAATTTTTGGTGAAATCTTAGTCTGTCATATAGTGGACTTCATTCATAATCTTGTGTTATTTGACTCTACATTCTGTGATATTAGTTATGTTGTAATGTAATAAATAATATTGTTCGATTATAGTGCATAAGGTAGGTGGTAGAGTCACTGTGAAGCTATTACTGGTTTCAACATGAATAGCTCAGCTCGCCCAGGGCAAGTAGTACCCGACCCAAGAAAACGCCGACGTAAAGTAACAGTGCTTGCATTGTTGCGTTTCATTCGGTCAGTAAGAGCACCGGAGGACCACCTCTCCTCCCCAATACACAGGCTGGCAACGCACTCGCGTCTATGGGTTATGGTGATCACTTAACATCAGGTGACCTACGTATTCGTTTGCATCCTATATATAAAAAAAGAGTAAGTGATGTGGGTGGAAAATAATACCACGGAGCTGGAATTCCGGGATGCCGCAAAAACTCTATAAAAAGTTTCAACCTAGAAGCCACCTTCTTAGTAAATTAAAGTTATCACATGACACTCGTAATATATATAAGTAGGTCACCTACTTGATAAAATATAGATAGATGGGCTAAGAATACTAAGATGATCATATGTTTTAAATTATAAATAATATGAAGTGTAGATATAAGAAGAACCATCAAATATGAGCAATGTGTTGAAAAAGTATCCACTATACACTAAAAAACTAATCAAAACCTTGCCAAATGGTACAAGCAAAGACAAAAGATATGGTTAGTTCAAAATAATTATGTAAATGTAACCTAAAATAACTCCTGTGAGAAAACATGCCGGACGGGCTTAGAAAGAAGTCTATCACTCAGTAAGGTCTGCCTCATTATCAAGTATTCAAACCTACCTCGATTTACTAGATATTCGGACACGCTAACCATTGAACCTTCGGCTGAGTGCCTTAAGCGCTCGCCTTAGTAGTCTGGTGAAGCTGTTAAGACCTTGCTAGGTCAATAGCGTAGTCAGTTCGAGAAAAAAAAAAACCATTGAACCATCGGTTGAGCCACGCTGAAGTTATTACTGGTTTCAGCATGGATGGATTAGCTCGCCCCTGGTACTACCGCCCTCTCATAGAAAAATGACGTGAAGTAACAGTGCTTGCATTGTTACATTTCGTTTGGTCAGTGAGAACGCCGGAGACCGAGTTCCCTTTTCTCTCCTCCCCGTCCCCTATCCCCCCGTCCCCTCTTCCATTTAAAGAAATGCTAGCAACGCAGTTGCGACTCCCCCGGTGTTGCAAGTGTCTATGGACAATAGTGATTACTTAACATCAGGTGATCCACCTATTCGTTTGCCTCCTATGACATAAAAAAAATCATCATTGCTTCATGTTTCTACCAGGTTTGGAGAAGCAATTATCAGCGTTGTCCGTCTCGGCGAAGGAAGATGACATAAAGGAGTTGATTGAAATATTCTATTGCCATTTCGATCCAGCCAAAGCGCCTGCAGCTCCCAAGTCAATGCAGGTGAATATAATGTTTAAAATTGCTGATATTATACGTATATCAAAAGTAAATGTTAATTGTCTATATAAATAAGTAAAGACGGGAGAAAATTGTAGTTAATTAACTATAACACGGGTAATTTAATAAATACCAACTAAATTATTGTTTAATATTCTTTAAAATGTCTAACACATAGATGAATTTATACAATAGACTTATTTTAAAAATTCTATTATTTTTTTCTTAAATATATCGAAAATATTGTTGGAAATGATGAAAACAGAAATCCTGTGAAAACCATAATGCTTAATATTATGATGTCCCGCTTGGTAAATTTCAATTTCCCGTATGAACAAGGGGAAAGCTTGTTCTTTTTGAGTTTATAATTTTATAATTCTTTAATCATACATTCATCAAGTCAATAGTTTCATCAAAAAATTGGGGAAAAATGAGCAAATATTAAAATGAAAAGCGTTGGTTTATCAAAAAATTATAAGATAGCTTTTTGGTAGAGAATTCAGTTTTATCCAAGAAAATGATTTTGCCTGACCTTTTTGATGAACCATTATAGAGTTATAAAATTCTTAACTCAAAACCAACCTTTCCCATATTAATCATGGGTTGCGGCTTTTGCAGGTTTTTTTTTTTCGAGCTGATCATATATACTATTGGCCTGGCAAGGTCTTAACAGCTTCATCGGCCTACTAAGGCAAACGTCTTAAGGCACTCAACCGATTTTATTTAGGCAACTAGTTCAAGTGTGCACGGCACATCTTGGCTTGAGCTGTTACCGATATCACAGATCTAACCTAGATAAACTATTCTAAGCTACTGACATATATATTCTTTTATGAAATCATACAATTAAAATTGTATGATTCACCAACGTTTATTACATATATATCGGAAATGAATCATTATTTCCAACAATAATTTCAATATATTTTAGGAAAAAAAAGTCGATATTTTTCAATCGGGCTATTATTATTTTATACATGGTTTTTTTTTTGTTTTTTTTTATACATAATTTAATATAATTATTTTACAGCCGCGATATTCAGCAAACGCGACGGGTGACGCTGAGGGCAGCACCAGCGAGTCTCAGAACAGTTCACCACAGAATTCGCCCAGCAAGACTAATGGTGAGTTTATTTTCTTCTAATAAACATTTTTTTCTTCTTCTCTCTTTTATTTTTGACAAGTAATCATCTACAGTATTACTGCCATTGTCAAGCAGGTTACAAGTTCTTTGTGATCCTTTCAATGTTCTAACAAGATGGCGGCCCTCTTATTAGAACTATGCGGCATGTTTTTGTGACATTCCGTTCACTTCACTTATGCGCAGTAACCAAATTATGTTATGCAAAATATCACTAATCTTACAAAATAGGATTATGAATAAAATGTAAAAGTAACAACATGACAGATTGAAATCCCACCAGAAACGTCAATCATTTTTTAAAGTGACAATTAGTTACCAACCAACAAGTATGTAATCTCACAAATTTAATATCTTTATTCTCAAGTCTACATAAGACTTCAGTAGAGAATGTGTTCTAGTTTTTAAATAGAGTGCTGTAATTCATAGTATCTATTACTACGTTCTGACCTGCAAACCCCATGTCATTTGACAAAATAGCGCACGGTTAATTTAGTTATTTTTTTTTTTTAACTTTATTTTTGGCAATCAATCTTTCCGATTATTACTGCCATTATCACGTAGTCAATAATATCACAAGCTTCGTGTGATCATTCCAATATTAAGCAACGTGTGAATCCATATTCTAACAAGATGGTGGATCCCTTGCTAGAACCTTCCATGGAGTTTTTGTGGCATCTCAGAATTTCATGCTCCGTGTTATTATTTTCCATTCACTTCACTTATGCATAATAAACTAACTATATTACGTAAAACACCACCAAATTTACACAATATATAGTCAAATAACACAAGATTATGAATAAAATATAAAATCCACTACATGACAGACTAAAATCCCGCCAAAAACTCCAAAAGAATGTATGAACAAATTTAAAACTGACTGAACTTCAATAGATTAAAGAGAAAATCGTCGCTTTCCTGTGTAAACTGCATAACTACAAAATCATGATTTTCTAGAAAACTGTTTTCAATTTTTAAATGTTTCTAAAGAATGTTTATCGTCATTATGAACGTTTGAAGTTCTATTTTACATAACTGAATTACTCGAGATTGTTTTTCCACGAATCATTTAAATTTTGTGAAAAATTATAGTTATGTGGTTTACCCACAAAGAGGGTGAAATTATATGTTTCGATTTTTAACTTTGTATTTGTATCGTATACATTTTTTTATGTGTTTCTAATATAAACGTGTGGTTTTGTGCCGTGTCACAGATGCACAAGGTGGGAATAGTCAAAAAGCGCCAGCGGTCGAGTCAACGGCCACAAACTAAACAGTTCACAACAAGCTTGACTTTCTCTAGCACATAACTATCGTTTAGTTATTATTAACCAAGCCATAGGAATGTGACAAACAATACATTTATTCGTATTATACCAATTAGGTTAAGTTTCATTTGGAATTGAACATTTCATTTTGCATGCAAAATCGGTGAACGAGATTACTGTTCTTTTTTTATTTCAAAGCCCAGTTATGTTTTTTTTTTTTTGCTTTACGCATTTTTATATTATACATATATAGGTATGTAGTTGAGTGCCTTAGCAACTCAGTGGTAATAAGATTTTTGTATTGTCATAATATTTTTTACGTAGAAAAAAGGATGCGGTGAGATGTGATGATGTCCTTTGCAATATTTATTAATTCAGTCTTTTTTAAACGTGGGAGAGTCGCAATTATGTTTTAAGAATGGATATATTCGAGTGAACAAATGTAGAGGTTTATTTTTTTTAATTTCAAAGTTTTTAACGGTTAAAATATAGAGAGAGAGAGAAAGAGAGGCAATATTTATTTTCGGCTTTGTACAATTCTGTACTCGGCCTATTTATTTATTAGTTTTGATGACTTTGTGCAATCACTGTAACGGATGGACTGATTAATTTTTGTTTTTAAACATCCGGGATTATGAAACGAAATGTACACTTTTTTTAACCTTTTCATTTTTATTTACAAATGCGTTGTATAAAAACACTTTGTCAAGTGCTGTTATTAATTTGTGTTAAAAAATTATAAATGTATTGGAACTTATAGCAATGGGGTGCAAAATAAAAGTCTTTTCAAAATTGCGATTTATCGAATTTTCTTTTGATATATACTTAATTGATTTCACGTTAATATATTCACTGTAATTTAAATAACTGCTTATAGCCAGATTTTTTTTTCTCGCTAGCTACTTTGGACTTACAAAGGTAAACTTTATCCACAATTAAAACTGCGCGTTTCAAAGTGTTTTTATCAATATATATACTTCGCTGTTATTCACGCTATAACATTTTGGCTGTATTTTTTTACCATATATAAGCTACATAATAAAACAAGTGTGTACCTTTTAACTTACCTCTAATTTTAGTTAGTTTATAACATAGACTGTACATATAATTTAATTTCTTATTTTGTTCAGATCTCTAATAAATATGTAAGTCTATAATTATGGTGTTTTATTTATAACTAGTTTCTGCCCGCGTGGAATAGTCACTTTGAGCTATCACCAACACGTAGCGGAAGCGCTCAGAATGAAGAAAAACCCAATTTTGACATCGACGATGTTGGTCCTCTCCTGTTGGTCTCAGCGTAATGATACAAAATAAAATATAGCCTTCTTCGATAAATGAGCTAACATAGATTTTTTTTTTTAAATCGGACCAATAGTTCCTGTGAATAACGCTTTCAACCTACTAAACAAACAAACCCTACAGCTTTATAATATTAGTATCGATTACTACTTTTCTCTCGTACTTAACTCCAGTCCTCGTTTAAATTACAATAACTTTTGATAAAGTGGACCGATTTCAATAAAACAAAGAATTACTTACTCCTGAGGATATGCTTTGGGATTTTCTTTTTGAGGTTTCATTGTGAACTCGGTACTTTAGCAGTGATGCGTGATCATACAAAGAGACAGACATTTCAAAAAATGATTGAAACCTATTCTATTACTTATTTCTAGACACCTGGATTTTTTTTCCACTAAAAGTACAGACACATTACATTTACATTCTTAATATATATATAGCTGGTTGTCGAAATTCCATAAGGTGAGGTACAGTTTTTCTGCAGGAGGTAATAAATTATATGCACTATAATGCACGTTTAATATAAGATGTTTTAATATTACAAATTACAACTGAATTTGCGGTCTACCGCTCGGGGCATGAGACAATAGTTAAACCTATTAAAACCTAATCTAGGACCTAACCTAAGAGATATGACTACTGCTCGTAGTCAGAACGAATAGTGCCTTCAAATCTGATTCAATGTACCAGGTGGGTCTCACGATCTTTCCTTGTAGTCTCATGCTGTAGGAAGCCGATCCGAGCGTGACGTAACCATAAGGGATAACCCCACGTAAAAAAATATGTGAGCTGTCATGGGACGCCTGGCAGATATTAAACATCGAAATTGTTTGTATAACTTATACGTATAAAAGAACAGATTACGACAAGAATAGATTATGGCATAATGAAAATATAAAGCTTTACAAATTTGTTCCATAAAATAATGTCTGTTTATTTATTTTATTACATAAATATTCAGTTTTATTAAATACAAAAATTCAACTAGGCGCGGTGCGTTTGGCGGCATTTATCAAAGCGCGTGCATCGTAACACTATATAATATACACATATAATGAAGCTTTAATTTCCTACTTACTTGCATTGAAACCTGATGGCAGCACGGTCGCGTGCTCATATAAACATGATTAATCTTATTGTATGATTTTTATTACTATTCAATCTATTTTTTTTTTTAATTTTGATTGATTTGTTTATAAATTTATTGACAAAATCAAAAATATTTAAAAACCTGATGGTACAGAAATGTGACGCAATATTACCGTAACGGACTTCCGTTGCATTGTAGTCCAGTTACCACCTAGTCGCGCCTAAAAAAGTCTTACTTTAAAAAAGGTTCTAGATATTTGAGCGCATACTCTAACTTTTTTTTTCTAAAACAAAAGTGTCCTAAGTTACTCCTGCAATCTGCCAGTAAGTCTAGTCACAATTGGTCCAACATTTGGAAGATTAACCGAAAAAGACAAAAATAATAATTGAAACTTGTTTTATTTTGTTATAAACACCATTTACATTTAATAAAAAGCTATTATGTAGATATAAATGTATATACTTCAATTTGATTTATATGTATAGGGTGTAGATAAAATAAAGACAAATAATTTAAAAAATATTTATTTCATATTGTAACTAAGTCTTCTTTAGTCCAGCCTTCGGCTAAGTATTCTCTTACTGACTTGTCTAATATCACCTGTGAGAAAAAAAAATAGTTATCTGCGGGAAGGCAAACATTTTGTTGGCCACAGAAGAATATGGCGGGCACATACGAAAAATCATTTAATGTTTTCAAACCGTCATGGTTTATATTGGATAAACTAATTCTATATAATGTGTTTATACCATTAAAATGCTTCTGTATAACTCGGAATACTTCAAATATCTTGTATTATATGGAGTGAGGAATATGTACTTTGGTAAGAAAATTATTCACGTTTTTATAGAACTCTAAACTGGTTATTGGTGTCTAGTTAAAGATCACCACGAAAATGATTTCATAGACCAGTCCGAACTATTCAAACAAGGGATACACATGTTTAGTAATCAGTTCTTTCTTTAACAAGTTTCTTACCAGGTGTACCACCAATGGTACACGTTACACTTGATTCTTCGGTCACGTGTACCACCTGTGGTACACGATTTGATAACTATTAAGAACGAAAAAAATACTTATATCATATGAATAATGTTATAATGTAATATTGTATAAATATGTTATGTAGTCCGGTGAATCTGTAGGCCCGTCAGGCTATTAGCGTAGGCAATTCGAACAAAAAAAGGATGATATACATCTATTTTTTTTTGTCAAAATATCAAATGGCCTCCTTAAGATAATGACTATTTATTTTATTACATAAATATTAATTTTTATTAAATACAAAAATTCAACTAGGCGCACGCGCTGTATGTTTGGCGGCATTTATCAAAGGGCGCTAGGTTGTCGGCGCGATCCGCGTAACACTAATATAACGAGTGGCCGACAGAACAGTTTAAATCTTATGTTTATAGAGATAGAGTTGCAAATATTTTTGAGTATTTCGTTAATAGTGCAAAGTTAATGTTTGCGTCGTGACACTAACCAATCAGGTTTACACCCTCCGCCAATAAATGTGTCACATCAAAAAGATATCGCTTAGCACCTGCTAAAGTTAATTGTGTTCTAAATATTTTAAACACATACCTCGATATCGCGACAGCCTTGCATAGCTCTGCTTAGGACAGCATCGAAGTATTCCATATGTAGTCTATGTGACATTTCCAACAGTGCTATACTGCCTGTGAGAAGTAATTAAATTTGAAGATTATTTTTTGAGTGAAAACTTCATTAGGCGCGTTCGAGTATTTTTTTTAATGAATAATAATCATGGAATCATCGTCACCAAATGCTTTCCGTGAACTATATGTTACTGTGTAAATTTTTTTGGTAAACTTAATAGTGTCGTCAAAAAATAAAAAAAAATGTTATAGGTTGTATTTCAATAACTTCGAAACACGTCGGTTTATCAAAAAATTATAATATAGTTTTTTTGTACAATGTTCAATTCTATACAAGAAAATGATTTAGACTATACTTTTTGATTAACCATTAAAGAGTTATAACTCAAAAAATAAGCTTTCCATGTTGACCATATGGTTAATAGAAATTAATCATGCGGGATATCTTCATATTAGGGGCTGTGACTTCCACAAGAAATTTTCATCATTTCCAGCAATATTTTTAAAATATTTAAGGAAAAAAAGCCGTTTTTTTTTTATTAGTCTACTCTGTGTACATTTTAGTAGTAGCAAAAAATAGGCTTACCAGTGTTAGGTAAGCTGGCGACTGTTAGGCAGACGCCTCCAGCTGCTTCCTCTACGTGGCTGACATCGAGTAGAGGTGCTGGTTCGCCATTTTGCCACGCCATGGACGCGGAACAAGCGCACGCGTACGCTCTCAACGGTATACCAGCATCGATCAACGCTAACGTCGCTACGTTTACACACGTGCAGTACGCGCTACCGTCCGCCTACACAATGAATGAATGAATACTTTTTTCTAACTTTATTAATGGCAACGACTCTTTTAGATATTTTTTTTTATCTAATTGACTACGCTATTGACCTAGCAAGATCTTAACAGCTTCACCGGACTACTAAGGCGAGCACTTAGGGCACTCATCCGATTTTATTTGACAAGTAGGTCAAGGGTGCACGGCACACCTCGGCTTGGGCTGTTGCGTGACATCTTTCAGATTATTACTGCCATTGTCGTGTAGTTAATAACATTAAAAGCGTCGTGTGATTATTTCAATATTCTAACAAGACGGTGGCTCCCTTGTTAAGATCTTCCAGGGAGTTTTTGTGGCATCTCAGAATTTCATGCTCTGTGGTATTATTTTCCATTCACTTCACTTATGCACAATAAACTAAATATATTACGTAAAATACCACGACATTTACAAAATGTAGAGTCAAATAACACAAGATTATAAATAAAATATAAAATCCACTACATGACAGACTAAAATCCCGCCAAAAACTCGAATACTTTACTGCAATTTTTATTTTGTCTGTACACTGTCGAGCTTAATGCCACAAGGCTTTTCTTCTCGCTAACCAGCGTTTTGTTATCACGAATAAGAATTATCATAGGCAGTGCAAATACAAAAGAAGTAATAAAAATCAACGTATGTAGTAAGCACATAACTTCCGAATGGCTATTTGACTAATTCTTTTTTTTTTTACAAACGAATACTAGCGGGCCGGGCTACTAAACCATTCTCGGCTCCAACATGCACACAAAATTTCATCAAAATCGGTCCAGCGGTTTAGGAGCAGTTCAGACTCACTTCAGTTTACGTACAGAATAAATTTATACATATATTATATTTGTTACGGACAGCTGAGCCTCGTAATATTTATCATATAAGATACATAAAAATACCTTAGGTAGAGCAGGTATTATGACGTAAAAGTCTTGCGAGGCTTAACACCGTTAAGTGTAAAGTTTTGTATGTTTGAATGTAGATAAGTAATTATGTTTGGAATATTAAAGAGTCTTACGTCGTTTATTTTAATGTCTTTTGTAGTAATAAAGTTCTTATGTCGATGATATAATGTTCTATGTAGTATTAATGAGTATTATGTCGCTTAATGTCTCGTACATAGAATATCTCACGGTAAAACCGTATGTGTTAATATATGATGTTTATGACAGTGTAACTTGAGTTGTAACGTTGTGAGTAGAGTAACTAATGAGTTCTTATGTATATTACTCAATTAAATAGCCTTATGTAAGGATTAAAAGTTTCGATAACAATAATTTAAATTTAACCGCCATACCGATTATTATTATTATTTGAGGGAAATTGTACTGAACCACCACGTAAAATGTATCGTCGATTCATGTAAACTGTAAATGTGTATGGTAAATGGCGGCGTAATAAATAAATAATAATATATATATATATATATATATATATATATATATATATATATATATATATATAAATAATAATAATAAAATAATAAATAATGTACTAGGTGTAAGTTTGTAATCGTGTACATATATAACAAAAAATGTATGTAAAACACCGGCTCTCAAGACACGATTACAAGAATGTAACAGTATTCTTATAAATATACAGTCCACTAAAGTTTGAAGTTCTACTGCTATTTTATTGAACCCGGAAGAGACCTTGACCTCAATAATATTATATTATAAAAAACGTCAAACGTCAACGTACGTGTACGAGTAGTGCTCCGTATATTTATCAGATATTTTGTGCCAAAAAAGAAATGTATTATATTTAAACCATAATAAACTTGTAACTTGAACATGTGACGTTATTATATTGAGAAAATTACGTGTTGAACAAGTGTAATATAGACTAAATTCTAGTTCAACTTGAGATTCTAAATATTTATATTTTCGAATACCCACAGTTACTAATTGTGATACGATAACTGTGATTGTGGTGTTATTATTCTAAGAAATATAAAATACAATGGAATGTAGTAAATGTTCAACTCCAATTTATGATAACGAAGAAATGACATGTTGTAGTTGCAAACAACGATACCGTTTTATTTGTGGTAGTATTAGGGAGGTAAACTTCAGGAAAATGACCTCCGCTAAAAAATCTACATGGCGGGGACCCTGTTGCAGTAATTCGAATCTGGATAGGGAAACTATAGTGATCGAATCGACATCAACAACAGGGACAGTCTCTTTAAACGAAGTACAAAAACTTCTCCAAGAAGTGATATATAGTTGTTCAGTTCTCATGTGTAAAGTTCCTAGTATTGTATAAAAAAAAATAAGATAATTCTCGTATTAGGAAGCAAACTCTGGCCACAATTTGATTTCTGTGTTTTGAAGGGAACTTCAAAAACATGCAATTCACGTATTTAAAGCACACCATTCTTTTTTTTTATTGTAGCACGACAAAATGACTGCACTATGCCTGATGTTAAGCACAGTGCAATCCAAAAATAATAGCGACCACCGATTGACACACTATCCATCGCCGGTCGCCACTATCATGCCGGCCTGCAAAAAGCTGGATATGCACAGGCTGATCCCGAAACGCGACCCGCAGAAGCGAGTCACTATTACGGGCCTTTTCGCCATATACATGGTGCTTGCCACCCAGTCAGACTGTAAAACCTTACCACCCCGCAATTCAACTCGGAACAAACCTTTATATAAATAAATATACTATATGGGATTCAAACACACACCACTCGGCATGGTAACTGAAGTGGGAAGACTAATTACTCTATGCACTCAAGAGATATGGATATTGAAACATAAATTTTACAATAACATTGTTTGGTTATCTTTAGACAAATATTAATTGAATTCATTTATAATAATAATAAGTACAATATGCAATACCAAGGCTTCTTTGCAATATTGTGCATCTAAGTCGTTAACATATGAAAGTATGCCTATTTGTGTCCGGAGCTGTTTATACTCTTTTCTCTGTGTTTGAAACCCACGTTAACCGACGTGACGTAACAGTGCTTGTATTATAGCGTTTCGTTCGGTCAGTGAGAGCGCCGAAGACCGACATCCTCCCCTTCCCTTGCGTCTCCCCTCTTCCCCATCAAAACAGGCTGGCAACGCTCTTACGACTCCTCTGCTATTACTGGTGTCTATGGACGGTAGTGATCACTTAACTTAAGTTGAACCACCTGTTCGTTTGCCTCCCTATGATATAAAAAAAACCAATATCTTTATTAGTATAATCTGTATTCAAAACACTTATCTCACCTGTAATACTTCTACATATATGTCTATTTGTGACCGAGGATAGAGCTCTGTCTTGATGGCTGCTGTCAGAGCTTGGCGTAAATGGATGGACATCTCCTGTGACTTGCGGTCGCCGCGTGGACGATTTTTCCTTTCACCTGTAAATAGCATACACCTCATTATTTTACAAAATATGGTAGCAAATTAAACATAGCTGATGGTATATTAACCTGACAGTCGACATACAAATATACTTTAAATAAATACAATAATAATACCAAGAGATGATAGTGAATTGATTATAGTAGCGGATGTAGGTGCATAAACATATTGTTTCTATGTGTAATAACCTTGGAAATGGTCACAAATGCTCAAACTATGTTCAGTCCATTAATGTAATACTATGTGTCACAAGGTTAGTTGAGTGAACTTGACACCCCACTTTTAAAAAAAGTAGGATGAGATATCTTTCGATAACGCTTAGTTTGCTACTACTGCTAAAATTTTCGTTTGCATCTCAAAGTGAAAAAATGTACAGCATTTTCAAAATTTGTCCAACAACCCAATTTGAAATATCAAAACTGTGCTAATGGGGTTCGATTCTAAATTATCAAATTTACATAAATCTTCAAATTGCATACATATAAAGTTTGTAAAGATAATCAAAAGTTAAACATAAACAATGAATACTGGACTTGATTGTATTTTGAAATTAAGGACAATATTCCAAAAGTATGTTCAAGTAAATATGTAAGAAAAATAATTTAATAATTGTTTTTTTGTTATAAGTACTATATTGCAATTATTGTACTCTGTGACTTTCAAGAGGTGGTATGTGGTGAATATGATGACTTGCTCGGGGTGGTACCACCTTCTCACAGAAAATCGTCGTGAAGTAACAGTGCTTGCATTGTGCGTTTCGTTCAGTGTGAGTGCTGGAGGCCCATCTCCCCTCCTCTCTCCTGCCGTCTTCTCACCCCCTTCCCTTTTCTCTACTCATCCCCTTTCTTCCCATTCCCCCATAACACAGGCTGGCAACGCACTTTCGACTCTCCTGGTGTTGATGGACAGCGGTGATCACTCAATATCAGGTGACCTCCCTGTTTGTTTATTTGTATATGATTAAAAAAATGCCCATTTAGTAAAAAGCTTTTATTTTGACATTACAAACATATAATATACATAGATAATAGATATTATTATAAAACCATCAATGGTTACAGACAATAACTGTATCTTATATACCTGTGGAAAATGTAGCCATACTGTACTGGCAATTCACAATGACACTATCAGTTTTCATTTTCGACTTTGAAGCCTGAAATAATAATACGTGAACAAATGAAATAGAACATGAAACTGAAATAATAGATTACATTTGTTTTACTAGCCTCTGCCCGCGACTTCGTTCGAGTGGAATAGATACACTAACACCAACACTAACACGCAACAGTTCTCAAGAGGAAAAAAACATCACGATTTTGAAACTTTTTTCATCTGTGCTCCGCTCCTATTGATCTTAGCTTGATGACATATAGCCTATAACCATTCTCGATGAATGAGCTATATAACATTGAAAGAATTATTCAAATCGGACCAGTAGTTCCTTAGATTACCCCCACAACATCACAAATTCACAAACTTTACCTCTTTATAATATTAATATAGATGTATGTATAAAATATATGTAAATAAGAAAATTTAAGATAACTGATGATTACTGACAAGACATCAAATCTTAATTTATGTTTAGTAACAATTCTTTCATTATTTTATATAATAGCATAATGAGATAAAATAGAAATATAAATCTTAAAAGTATAATTTATAAGTTAACAGCATGTTTACAGCCACTCATCTGAAATACAGCACATGAAATAGACACCGTAGTAGTACAGCACATGAAATAGACCCCGTAGTAGATACAGTGACCAAAACAATCTATAAATTTGTGAATTATAATTATCAGGGTATATTGTGGCTATTGTAGCCATGTTATGTTAATGCTAAACAACAATGAATGAAACTGAGAATTTTATGTGGTTATAGAGTCAAGACACTGCTTAATAATATTGTAAAAGTAATTTTTCAGTTGTTTTTACACTTTCACTCATAAACTTCTCAACCAATAAATATGGATATATGTTCTCATAGAGTTGTTTTTTATAGGGTTTGATTGCCCCTTTCAAAAGGCAACCCCCTCACACTGTGGAGTTGCGTAGTATTTTTTTTTACTATTGTTATTCTATTCTGCAAACTCTTGGTCCGCACCTTTTTTTGCTTACTTGTAGTGTTTTCTACACGTAAAAAATCGTATCTGTGAGCATATTTTTTAAATTAGTAATTTATTAAATATTAACTGTTCAATTATTATTAATCATTTATGGTTTAATGGCGTTATTGTTTTTATAGCACTTGCATTTCAATATTTTTTTTATGTGTTTAAAGTTACATGCAATCGAACATGATTTTTCTTTCAGCGGAGCATTATAAACACGTTCACGCTGGTGCGTACTACCGGCGCATACCACCCGTGGCCCGCCTGTTTTTTCTGGCAGCGCGTAACACCTGTGGTACGTATGCGATTGTGCTATTAGAAATAATGAGAATTTAATGTTTATTTATTAAAAATAGCACAATCAAATACGTACCACCAGTGGTACATGCCGGTGTGAACTTGTTAAGGATCATAAACTATAATTTTCTTGTTTTATACATATTTATTGTTGTTTTATAATTGTTCACTATTATTTTAGAAGAAAAAAAAACAATCAATATAAATAGTTTGTATAACAAACAGGTTTCCATGATCTTGTATTTTTTTTTAATTCTGTTATATGTTTAATCCAAAATTCAAATGATTCAATCCTAGAAAAAATATAATATAAATTAAATGTGTGATCATAAGGCCTCCCCGCATATAAAACAGGTGAGCGAGCATAGCAAGTGAGCGAACTAGATAAAGCAAATCTGACTTAGAGACTAAGTCAATAGATTAATAGTAGTAGGTTAGTATTGGAAACGCATATCAAAATCCTTGCTGTTTTAGATTAATTTTTTTTTTTTTCAACTAGGAACTTAAATGTGAATTATTTAATGACATATGTAAAAAAAAAAATAGGCCAGAAATTATATAATATTAATTATATATTGTAAATAATTCATATTATTCTTTTTCATAAATAATTTATGCCTTATTGTCTAGATATACATAGATGCATAAAAGTTGTTATTTATTTAATTGAAAACTCAACCTTTTTTATGCAAAATCGCTAAATTTTTTAGTTCTGTTACAAGATTTTTAAATACTTAACATTTATTTTTTCCACAAAATTTATAAATTTCCGGCAATTATTTCTTGCTCTAATTTAAATATAAACATAGTGTTTTGTTTCAACTTAAAAATCACCATATTGTTAATATAAAAGTTACCAATGATTGTTCGGAAGTGGCACAATCTCAAAACTTTGATCAAGAATATCTCAGTAACTATTACTTTCACCGGCTGGGGTGTGTTGTATGAATAGTTAGCTAGGTTAGCTAAGATAGGTCGCGATTTTGTATACAACGGGCAACAGCCAAGCCGAGGTGTGCCGTGCACCCTTGAGCTGGTTGCCAATATAAAATCGGCTGAGTGCCTTAAGCGCTCGCCTTAGTAGTCCGGTGAAGCTGTTAAGACCTTGCTAGGTCAATAGCGTAGTCATTTCGAAAAAAAAAAATCAAGTGTGCGTAAACAAGTTTTGCTTCAATAATACTTTGTAGTAAGTTAGTAGTAAGTAGTCAGAGCGAGAAAAAAAAAAAACCGGCGGGATTGTAATAAAGGGTAGTCAACCCCCTCCCTCGCCCCTCTCACTCCCCCCCTCAACCAAAATTTCAGGATGCGAATTTCTAATGCAGCCCCCAAACATTTCTTGTTCTACTTGTACATAGACATATGTACAAACCGTTTAGCTTAAAAATCACCAAGTTGTTAATATAAAAAAATAACAAGAATTGTTCGGAAGAGGCACAACCTCAAAACTTTGATCATGAATATCTTAGTAACTATGACTTTTCGCGGCATGGAGTGGCATAGAGTGGTGGTCAACCTCTCTCCCTTCAATCCTTATTTCTAATGCAGCCCCTTAATTCATGATTTAATCATTTATTTTACAATAAAGCTAGCATGCGTGAAAATAAATCAATTGCTTTAGTAAACAAATTATGTATTGTGTCTGTGTTTACCTGATGCGGTCCGTACACAGCAGCCAAAACTTTAGTGTTTCCTTGTTCTAAATATGCACTTCCATCAGGTTGTGTAAAAACACCCAGCTTACAACGTATTCGGCGTAACTCATTTGGCCTACGTCCGTCCAAACGTAGCCCTTGACTAGATAGTAAATCTGGTCCAGGCATATCGCACAGACAAGTTTATATTTATAAGAGTAATTACTTTTATATCTGTGAAGTACTACCAAATGAAAACAAATTATAAAACAGTAAATCACAGAAGACAATATTTTAACCTATTCAAAACATTAAAACCAGAGTGTTAGCACAAATAGGGACACGAAAAAAATATCGATACTTTTGTATTCGATACTTTGTATTCGATTCTTTTACTCAATGAGTACTTTTTGTCAGGTATCGTATCGAAAGAATTACAGAAAATTTTTAAAGTTGATTGTTGATTACGGTTCATGTTTATGACAACGCCCTCTAGTTCAATCGTACTGAACTTTCTTAAACATTGAGCTCAAAATTGTTGCATTCGTTCACAGACGTTGAGTTCATATCCTTTATTTCATTCATTTCACTAGTTCGTCGTTCCAATAATAATATGATTGCATACTGTAGTTTAAAAAAAACATTATTTTCTAAAGCAGCAAGCCACATATCGGCAATCTGAAACCGCTAATCACCAATACGACTCCATAAACTTATATTTTTTAGCAATTGTCCGGAGGAGGAATGGGAACTTTAATGTCTCTAAAGTAATGAAAAGTTTCATTTTTTAAATAATATTTTTAATTTGTACCATTACAATTATCTTTTTTTATTATTGTATTAAATATCTTTACCAATACTATTTGTTTATTTACGTTATGTTCTACTCTGAACCTGCTTACTGATGGACAATAAAGTCCGGACGTATGCGTATTAGGCCCTATAAAAAGTACTCCAAACTTGTATGAGTACGATACTTTTTTTCGATACTACTCATAAGTACATTATCGATACTTTCTATTCATTACCTTGCCATTAATTAGACCCCACGAGAAGTACTCGATACTTTGAAGTATCGATACTTTTTTTCAATACATTTATGAGTACGATACTTTTTTTTCGATACTAATCATGAGTACAGTATCGACACTTTCTATTCGATACCATGTACCTAAGCACAGACTATTATTCGTACAGGTCACAGCAATACTTATTGCTCATTGTCAAAGAGTACTTATTATACTCTTTGGATCACAGATTACTATATAAGATAAGAGGATACTACGTATGCACAGGTAAAAAAAAAAAAAACAAAGTATATCCACCACAGGGTACAAAGTGGTAGTATCACACTATTACCAGAAAGTATGTAACCATTACGCACAACTATTTTATATACAATAATTATTTTTGGCTGTAACTACCTTTACGAAGATAGTTTGTGATTTTTTTCTTCGTTACTGACTACGCTATTGGCCTTGCAAGGCCTTTACAACTTCACCGGACTAATAGTCTGTGAAATGATAATTAATCCAACAATGAGTTTATTGGACCCGACATTAAATTCGATATTAGACAATTAATCAATCCAGTGTATCCATTGATATGGTAACTATAATATAGTATATAGATATTATAGTTAGTCATGATACAATAGAGTGTATCGAAATAACTCCTAGAGTTACGCTTTGTCACAAAAAAAAAGAATCAATATTTTTCTAATTAGATAATTTTTAGAGCGTCAAAGGCCCACCTCCCAACCCCTTTCTACTCCTCTCCCTCCTTTCCCCCATTACCCCAATTACAGGATGTCAAAGCATTTGCAACTCTTCTGGTATTGCTAGTGTATATGGACTATGGCGATAACTAACATAAGGTAACCCGCCTGTTCGTTTGCCTTCTATGCTGTAAAAAAAAAGATAAATATAAAACCACAACATAATATAAAAGTTTTGCACTAAAATCTCACCTTATTGTAAGGAAAATATGGAGTAACATAAAAAATGTTGTATAATTTTAATTAAATTGAAAAATAGATCAATTTTAGAATATTGTTCTTCTAGACAGGGATTTTTTGTAATTGATACTTTGGATATTAGTTTACACGAAATACTAAATTTAAGAAAAGTATTTACCGTCGCGTCAACTCAAATATAAAAATAATTGTTTGAAAGCAAAGGCGTAAAAATAAATGAAACCTTACCAGTTTTTGAATAAAATTATTCCTTTTTCGTATCGGCAAAAAAAAAAAAAATAAATAAAGAAGGCAAAGTTCAACAAACTGTTGTTTTAAAAGGTATAATACATTTCAGTATCTTAATTAGATTGCAATATAAAGATAATTGTAAAATAGCAACACAGTAATACTTGTAGATTATAATATTTATTTTTTGAAAAGGATTCTTTTCCTTTTACTTATATTTTATTATTTAAGCGTTACGATATGCTCGTATTTATCAGGAAAAATTGTATAATAGATAATTTTCGATAATTGAAATGTTAAATATTTTGTCAAAAATTGGCAACTTCAGATTTATCAATGGCGACAAGCACTTTATGTTATGAATATTATTGTTTTGTCATAATTTACTAATATTTAACAATTTTTTGAAATCGAAGTGATAACAGGAGCTATGTATTTTATATTTCCTTTTAATTTATAGGTAAAGATATCACTAATCTTTAATTTGTTGTTTATATAATTTAAATTGGGTAATTGTCATTAGACATGCGCAAATCATGTCCGGAAGCGGACCGGACATGGAACGATTAACATAGCGTTCGGAACTAGGTGCGGTTAACATGTTCGCGGAACTAGCTAGTTCCACAAGTTTAGATGTATAGTGTCGGTTCATGTCCTGCATTCAACGTCCAAATAGGTCCTTACAGTTCCTCGGTTTTATTGAAATACATTGCCTAGTAAGCAATTTTATACATTCTTAAAAGTAAAATTGTCGGTTGATTTATTATATACTAGCTGACCCGTGCAACTTCGTGTGCACCAAATCGGTTATTATCTGTTTCAATTATTTTTTAAATGCGAAAAATCTTACTAAGCCGATTGCAGCGACATCTACCGTTTTCAATTGGTAATCCGAACTATACAGGGGCTTACTCAAATATATAGGCCATGGTTATGTGAAAGAAATTTAAAAATAACCCTGTAACCCGTTCGCAGCATCACCTATCGGGTCCAATAAAAAAAAAACTAACCTACATATATTGCTGATATATGTCTTCCCAGTATTGAAAATAGATGATTTTTGCCGAATTCAATTATATCCATTGTGATTAACTATTAATGTGATAACTAACTATTAATGTAAATTATTGTGATTAACTATATATGAAAAACTATTGAATAAACATAAAAACACTCGCATATGTGTATAACTTTTAATGCTTCAAAATATTTCAACTTAGCGCCATCTATGGACCTAAAAGGTTTTCTTCATCCTGACTCGCTGTTTTCACTTCTCACAATCGGATTTGTATGGAAAATCTCACCTATTTTCGGTTATCAGTCGCCTATGTAGATGGCACTTTAAACAATTTTTTTTGACAAGTTTGATAACAAAACGTGGTGGACGACAATTACTTTTGACATTTCAAACTGACAACTTTCAAATATTTATTCACTTTACGTTTCTGTTATGTGTGGTCTGGTGGTAAAGTTGCTTAGGTTATATTCAACGAAGACGCGTTGGGGCGAAGGTTCGAAACCCAACGGTTTTTTTTTGTTATATTTTATTTTTAAGTAGCACAGGGTAACATATGTCTTAAATTGTTACATAATCTTACTACTATAAGATTAATTCGTTAAGAATTTTATGAACTTGAAATTTTTTACTTTCGTCCGTTATTCTGCAGAACACCTTGCGTTTTATGGGACAGAGAGTGGATCCTGGATGTAGTCTTGTAATATTAGTTATCACTGTGTCAAGTTTATTTAAAATTGCTTCAATACTTTATACTAGCTAACCCGGTGTACTCCGTTCCGCTTCAGAGTCAAGTAATGAGCATATTTAGGACACTAAAATAAATTCAAAATAATTAAGTTCAATTTTTAATTAGGATAATAAAATTAAGGAAGAAATAAATTGAAAAAAAAAAACAAAATAATTTAATGACGTTACACATTTGCAAGACAAAAGCAAGTTATTTGCTTTATGGGCCATATATTTGTGTATATAGATTGCACTCATCAGTAAGGCACCATGTGATAAGCCAACATTTTCATTTCACTTTTTACACAGTCAATATATTAATGAATGCTGTGTGGTGTATACCAATAATTTCATTATAAATGATATAGTTTGAGTTCTCTACATCTTTATTCTTATCCATCATAATTAGTCGTGCACTCAATCACTCATTATTTTTGTTGTTAGCGATGATTTTTGGGAATATCTAATTGATGAATTCACCTTTTAATAAGACAAAATTACAGATTATAAATAGAGATTAGAAATTAGATGCACTTTTTGTTTGATGGAGCGCCTTATAGAATTATGATAGCATAATTCAGCATGTAAGAAATTGCGCATGAAACTATACTAATATTTTGGCCGATGTTTTTTTATTAATGGGATGTTGGGAATGGGACCCTTACAGGTAGATTTTTTTTTAAATGATTAATAACCCAATGTCATACTTAAAGCAAAGCATTACGCATCATTATTGTATAACAGAATACGGAAAGTTTTTGTCCAACTACTTATACTTACTCGGTTCGATTTCGGGAGGACTCGGTTGTTGTCGATCAGGTCTACCCGATTAGGCCTCCCACGACAGCGGCTCAAGCCTAGGTTTGATCCTTCGGTAGGGAGCCCTTGAGTGCGTTGCTTGCGCGATACGGTGACACACAAATATACATCACTGTTACAACGTTACACGATCACCCCCACACACGTGCACGCCGACACGCTTACACATGAAAGTGGAAGCGTTTACTTTTTTCCCCTTATCGAACTGAAATCTCTTAATTTTTCGATAATAAATATATGGAGGAGTTGTTGAGGCGTGTATGCTTGGTACACATATACGTTTCAACAACTCATACATATATGAATAGCTTGGTTAGCTAAGATAGCTCACGATTTTGCATGCAACAGGCAACAGCCAAGCCGAGGTGTGCCGTGCACCCTTGAGCTGGTTGCCAAAATAAAATCGGCTGAGTGCATTAAGCGCTCGCCTTAGTAGTCCGGTGAAGCTGTTAAGACCATGCTGGGTCAATAGCGTAGTCATTAAAAAAAAAAATAACGATCGGTTCTTTATTGTTTTGTAACATGTTCGGAATATCGTTAATAGAACATGCCGAACATGGACATGTGTAACTGTATGGAACTGTGGAACGACTTCATTTGACGCCTAAGATTATACCGTGATCGTTCCAGGTGCGCACATAGTTCCCGGAACTATTTGCCGAACATGGATATGTGGAACTGTATGGAACTGTGGAACGACTTCATATAACGCTTAAGATTATATTGTGATCGTTCCAGGTGCGCACACAGTTCCCGGAACTATAACGAACCGGAACTACAATACAATCAGTATACAAATAGGTCCATATTACTTTTATTGGTTATTTATTGTTAATGGTATTATATATTTTTTAAATGTATTTTTAACATAGTGTTTGTATTGTACAATTTTGGTTTAGTTTTCATTTTTATAGTTTTTTTTTATACTAAATGTAATGTAATACTACTGATTACAAATATGTGAATAATGTTTTGCTATATATATATATATTTATGCTCATAGCGTTTCTTTCTCCGTAGGGGGCGTGGTGTAGCGTGTTTGCCATTTATAATGTTTTTTTTTTGTGAACTGACTACGCTACTGACTTAGCAAGGTCTTAGCAGCTTCGCCGGACTACAAAGGCAAGCGTTTAAAGCACTCGGCCGATTTTATTTCGACAACTAGCTCAAGGGTGCACGGTACACCTTGGTTGGACTGTTGCCCGATTCATACAACTCGCGATTTTTTTATTATTTCTACAATTCGCGATGTATCTGAGCTAACTTAAGCTAAGCTACATATTCATATTTATATGAGTTATTGAAACATATATGTTTGCTAAACATACATACCTCAAATATATATATATACATATATATAATAAATAATATTTACTTTAAGTGAAATGGGACCCTTAGAGGGTGTCAAGTGCATGAGCACAAGAAAAATTAAATTAATAAGTATCAATAAAGCAATGTCGTCCTTAACGCAAAGTATTGCGGATCATTATTGTATAACAGAATACGGAACGTTTCAATCCAACTACTTGAGTCGGCTGTCCTGTTTCAAAACTTAGTAAGCTATTAAAACTAAATTTTACAGGAGAATTTAAATTAAAAGTAACCAAACGACTCATGAAAAACATTACTTTCTGTAAATCCATTGATATATACGTAATTTGAGTCTTTGCTTGTCTTATTTCTTCAGACATTGAAATATCGTCGCTATACTTTCTTAGTTCTTCCTTATACATCAAGCATTTTACATCCCTAATAGTTAGATAGGTAAATATTTTCAGTTCTTTTAAAAGTATTCCCATTACTTAGATATTTTAAGTTCTTTTATTCCGATTACTTAGTAGTATTTCGTTCGCATGCCTACCGTCATTATTCATCACCAAGTAAAAGGAGAGCCTGTGTAATTATTAATACTGAAGGCCCCAAACACCTGTATTTCATTGTGCTTGCTCATGTTTAAAAACCTAGTTAGTTTCTTTAACAATTTATAGATCTAGTAAGTCTCAGAGAAGTACTAGGTTTTGTGATGGTTAAAATAACTTATTAGGTTTTTAAGTGGTTACGAGACAGTGAATGTATCATTTATTAGGTATCAACGTTTAAAAATATCTACTTATTTGTGAGTTTTTATCGCTGGTGTGATTTGTATTTTGTAGGAACTTATTAGTTTTATAAAATTATGTAATATTATAAAACGAATTTTGCAAAGTGTCTCTTACTAGGTTTTGAAATGAGACAGCCACACTCGTATTTACTCGGTTCCGGTTCGGCAGGACTCGATTGCTTTCGATCGGCTCTACGGTCGGCTTGCAACATGTTCGGAAATTCGTCTTGACAGAACATGTTTTGTGGAACTATGGAACTATTATATTTGACATCTCGGATTGGACCGATGTCGTTCCGTCTCCGGACATAGTTCCAGGAACTATTACGGTCCGGAACTACTCACCTCTAATTGTCATCCCCGGTTGATGCGTGCGTGTGCAACCGAAATCACATAAAATCGATGTAATTATTTACTAATCTTCCTGTAACGTCATATTAGATTAATTGTCACAACGCAATATTGGTGTATCATTCAAGAAACTAATTTTTTCATCGTTTTAATTGATTTGTAATATATATTTATAATATTATCGTATAATTATTATTGGTATGTACATTTACATAATCCTTGCAGAGTAACACAATGGACGTAGACGATTCAGCTGTCGATTTAAGTGTCAGGTAAAATTTTTCAACTTTTATGTAAATGCAAAGATTTCAATTTAAAATGGAATGTTTACATTAACCTTTATTTATTTATTTTAGGTCTTTACCACCTGAATTGAGTGAACTTAGGGCATTAACAGCCAGTGGATTAACAATAACACCAGCACAACCACCCCCACATGTAAGTATTTTTAATCCTTTTTTTGTACTTAGTATGTAGTTACATATTTCTTATCTTTTTCTAATCCACTCTTAGTCAATCTTGTTGAAAATAGTACACCATTTGAATTGTTTACTTTAGTGAATAAGATTTTTAAATGAAAATAATATTGTAAAAAGTTTATATAATGACATCTGTAGATGATAACAAACCAAAGAAATGTTATTTCCATTTAGTTATAGGAACATAACTCTTTGAAATATTCACACTATACTAATAATATCAAGACCCATTGTTCGGTCAACTCTTTCCGAGACAAGATATAAGTGTAATTATTACACCAGTTCATAACATATTGACGATTTCAAGTCCTGAGAAATCTAGAGTTTTATAGTATTCTCACATACAGTGGTGCTCCGAGAACATATCACAAGTGTTCTCTTGAATTGTCAAATTGTGATATTTCCAATGTAAATTGCTAAATTAACACGAATTCCAGAAAAATTCTTCATACAGGAATTATATCTGCAGACATTAAAACAGTGTACCATTGTCAGATAACTCATTTAAATTAATTTAAATTACATTATCAATAAAGAAGTCCAAATGCATAGTAATAGATTAAAACAAATAATTATAAATTCATTGTATTTTAAAGAATCCTTGAGCCTTTCTCTTCCACAATATTAGATAATTATACAATTGAATTACATTAAAGTTTTTTTTTATCAAAGACTAATCACAGCTCCTCACTTTAGTGTTTATTATAATAAAAACTTGATAGCATGTGCTAAGAAGGTCCCTTGCAATAAAAGCCCCCCTAAAAACAACTTATAAACCTCTCTATTATATATCTATCTCCTAACTCACATTTGCCATTTTTTATCTTTTACTTGTTATTAAAAATGAATCCACATTATTATTTGTGACACTATCTTGACAATCTATTTCTATATCTATGTATTTTTTTTTCGAACT
Organism: Antheraea mylitta; assembly: GCA_014332785.1. NCBI lineage: Eukaryota > Metazoa > Arthropoda > Insecta > Lepidoptera > Saturniidae > Antheraea > Antheraea mylitta. The sequence continues at coordinate 2,670,968 of JACEII010000025.1, read as the reverse complement.
AACTACGCTGTTGACCTAGCAAGGTCTTACAGCTTCACGGGACTACTATATATATGTATATATATATAATAAGAATGTAATTCTAGTGTGTCTGTACTATTTAAATTGTTGTGGCAACAGTTGTTGCAGGTGTCTTGGAATAAGTAAGTTTTAGTCCCTTTTACAAAATGTCTGTCTCTCTGTTTGTCTGTTTGTTTGAACAGGCATCTTCAATATAATCATAAAGCATATCCTTGAGTAACATGTAGTCTTGGTTACATTAAAATTGGTACACTCGATGAAAAGTTATTGTAATTTGAATGACGGCGTGTCTTAAGTATGAGAGAAAGGTAGCTAAGTAAATGAACCTAATACATTCAGATGATTATTAGTCCCTGTTTTTTATATCAGTTTCCATGTGGACGGAGTCGCAGGCACAGCTAGTATAATATGTAAATGTTACCTATTAAAAACTATAGTTATGTTGAGGGCATTAGAGAGCATCATGCCCCTTCGGTAGTCTGGTGAAGCTGTTAAGACCTTGCTAGGAATCATGCTCTTTCAATGAATATTTGGAAAGGTAATTTACAGATTTAAAATTAAACGGAACAAAAAGAAAGTTATTTGTTTGAAGATTTTTATATAGCTTCTATAATTTTAATAAATTGTACAAATTGAAGTGCCAAAAAATGAAAATAAATTGTTTAGACTATCATAACGTCACATTAGTACATGTACTCATGCAAAGCCAGGTTGGATTGCTAGTTAAATATATAAAAAATAATTGTGACATTACCACTCTACTTTGTAAGTATAGAAGACACATATTTAAAAAAAACCATGTTTTCCTCAATAAGTACCGTTTTGTCATGTTTTAATTGGAATTGTAATTTAATATTGTAATATTTTATGTTTGACTAATTAATTTATGTTACTTTACTCCTGATCAAACTATTTTGTTCTAATTTCAGGAAGTTTTTGTGGTTGAAAAATATTTTTTTTACCAAGTTGAAATTAGCCATGAATAAAATATATGCTTATATCATACTTCATTAACCAATTGCATGAATTAGGTAAACGGCCCAAGCCGAAGTTTGCCATACAAACTTGAGGTAGTTGTCAAAATAAAATCGACTAAGTACCTTAAGCGCTCGCTTTTGTAGTCTGGTGAAGCTGTTAAAGTTTTGCTAGGCCATCGCGTAGTCAGTTCGAAAAAAAAATCATACTTTATTAGATATGGTCCTGTATTATGATTTTGATAAATAAAGAAGTGTACACAGATATACTTAAACAATAAATAAAATAATCTGTAATTAAAGTGAATGAAATAAACAACCACTGAAATTGCACTTTTGTTGCATTAGTGTGTTTCATTTTCGACATTTTGTTGTAAATGTTCTAATTTGTAATGTTCTCACAGTTCATATTTGTTTCATGCAAACTCATGACTGTATGGTTTGTCTGGATCTTTTCGATTGTTATGATGATTGTTAATAAAATAAGATTCTGTTTTGCCATCGAAATTTTAATTGATATTTTTTTTTGTTTTGCTATTCTTGGAAAGATTGAAAAGGTTAGTAATTGTTTTATCGATATTAAATAAGTTCTAAGCTTGTTTCAGAAATGGTTTAGTAGAATCTGTGTAAGTTGAAAACATATGTATTTTTATACACCTCTACCACTTCTGTCTGTCTGTTCGCGATAAACTCAAAAATTATAGAATGAATTTTCATGCGGAATTCCATAGATAGGGTGATTCATAAGTAAGGTTTTTATATATCATTATTCATTGTTTTTTTTTTATTATTAAGGCGTGACAACGCCAGCCGGGCGCACTGTTCTGTTATATAAATAGAAATAAACCATTGTCCTCTTCACTTTAAGCTTCAATATTTAAGCTCCCTATTATAAGAGATTTGTATGATGGACACCTCAAAACCTTTAGTATTTCCTTCTATTATATTTGTCCCCGTGTCAAGACTTAACAAAATTTGTTTTTATTTCTCATTTTTCAATATTTTTAATTAACAGACACTCTTTTTTGTTAAAAAAACAACGTGTAAAGCACAAACTTCGAGGATGTCATTAACATAGTATACATTATCAGAAGTGATTTATAAAACAACAAATTTCACAAATTTTTTTACTCATTCCGCCTGTGTAACTAAAAATTACGTGAGGTAAAATGTAAAACTCCGAATCTCCGAGAACATCGATAAGTTGAAACTGCTGTAATTCGAATTTCGAGTGGTGTTTTTTAATTCATCTTACTGAAATTAAATATTTTGTTAAATGTGATATTATTGTATATACAGGGAGCAAGTGGAAAACGTGTTTTGCGACCGCGCTCCGACCAAAGAAGCTATGCAGAGAGTCCGGATATTGTATTGTTGCCAGCAGCGCCACCGCATCGCAAGCCATCCGTACCAAATATCGCACCATTTACTGGTATACACACTCCAAAGTACTAGTAGCATATTTTTAATGAAAGCTATATTGTATAAAAGGAATATTAGTTTTGTTACTTCACTGATTGTATAAATATTTTATAGTGATGAATGTATTCACTATTGCTTATTATATTGCTCCAAAAGACGTAGATTCCAATCTCTAGAATTAACAGGTGCTTTTAATGAAGGATAACATTGTGATAAAACCATTTTTTTAAAATCGCTTAGCTAACTACCATCCTCAAATTGAAATTTGTCTCTAAGCACCGTTGGTGTATTCCATCAGCTCTACTGAAAACCCAGTTTTTTCTAGACTAATTATATTACTATCTTGTCCACACTGGTTTCAGCACGAATGGGTTGGCCCAACCGGGCAGTACAACCCTCTCACAGAAAATCGACGTGAAGTAACAGTGCTTGCATTGTTGCGTTTCGTTCGGTCAGTGAGACCGCCGGAGGCACACTTCTCCCCTCTCTTTCCTCACTTCCCTCCCCCTCTTCCCCTCCAACACAGGCTCGTGACGCACTTGCGAGTACTCTGGTATTGCGGGTGTGTATGGACGGTGGTGATCACATAACATCAGGTGACCCGCACGCTCGTTTGCCTTCTATGATATAAAAAAAAAGAAATGGAAAATTTCCGACACCTTAGATTTACATTCTTAGTATATGCATAGATGTAGTTAATTTATCGAGCCAATGTAGAAAAAATGTTAAGTACCGCAGTAGAGGTGTCGTGTGTGTGTAAACAGATGTAAGCAGTAAAATAAACTCAACGGCAGTGAACGTTTCTATAACGCCGAGTTCGCTGCCGCCGCCAGCGCCGGACTCGCCGCGGGACCCGCGAGATGACGAAGACTCCGAAGATGATGAGAATGAACCCCCTCTACCTATACCCGGACATAGGGTGAGTTTTTGTAATGTAAATACAATCTTTACACTTAATATATAGTAAATATAATATCTCGAGAAATATCTATCTCAGGCATTGTTCGCACTAGGCTTAATAATTTTGTCGAGTACCCAGTAATTTAGTAACTAAACTAAACATTTAGTCGCGTCGATCCATTTGGTCCTTTTTTTGGTGGTGAGTAGCGCCTCCCACACACGCCACTGCTCATTCCTTTATCTACTAAATATGTGAGGTGGTCGTAAATCACCTCTATCCGCAATATTTCCTGGTCTTTCGGGCCGGATACCGAGAGCTACGATTCAACAAGTAGAAAGAACTTGTATAAATAGAACACATTACATAAATGTCGCGAATACGGGTGATTTACAACCACCTCACATATATTCGCAATATTTCAAGTGTTCAAAATGTGACAACTTTGGGCGTTCTCACTGACCGAACGAAACGCAACAATGCAAGCACTGTTACTTGACGTCGGTGTTTCTGTGACTGAAACCAGTAATAGCTTCAATGTGGCTCTACCACCTATAAACATCAACATAACACATTCACATTTATTGTACTAGTTAAGATACGAATTAAAAGAAAAAAGCTATGAAAATGTTAATAACCAAACTAGACTGATAGAACTAGACTTATCACTGGACTCCTTGAATCAAGTCTGTCCATTAAGAGGATACGTGGGCGGTGAAAGATAAAGGATAAGAAAGCATAGTAGGATTTACAGATATCTATTGCTGTTGCGCTCTACCCCGCGTTTGCATGATTGGCTCGAGAGCGACAACTGCGGCTCGGACTGATTATATGTATGTAAATTACACAAAAACGTTTCATATTCCACGTTTTACTTCTTCAAAAATGGTCCGATTTTAATATTTTTTTAGGTATAAAATACGAAGGACTTTGGCCGTGTTTGTTTTTATATTTTTTATGAAAACCTCATTTTTGTTTGACGGATGTCTGCCTTTTTTTGTTAAATTTGTCACCGATATCTAGCATTGCATTTAAATAACCCAAAGCGAAAGGATTAAAGTCGTGTCGAGTCCATTTTTAAATTGCCCCTCTCAACAATCAAATTGCCCCCCTGTGGGGCGTGGGCCCCACGTTGGGAAACACTGCTCTAGTGTCATTATCTAAGCAGGAAAAAAGGGCGTTTGATGAGCATAACGCTGCCCGCGTTTCCTAATAATTACTTATTTATTTTGAACAGAAACATATGTATTTTTTATTGTAGGAATTATCAAGCGCCGAGATATGGGAACGCGAGCGTCGTTTGCGTACTCTACGCGAGAAATTACGTGCTGAAGAAACTCGACTTGTGCTGCTGAGGAAGATACGACAGTCCCAACAGACCACCGGAATACCACCGACTAAGGTATTGATAATTTAATGTCCTTACCTGTTGAAAATGTTGCTAGAACGACATTTAGTTTTGTTTCATCTTATTAGTTCAATAACACTAATGTATATAGGACATTCTACGCCGAATCAGATGGTATGCAATTTTTTTTTAATCCTTTATTTTGTGTTGATAGATGTTTTAATATCCCTCAAAATAGCTTTTTTGGTAAATTTTGGCATTTTTTTTACTATCAAAATTTTATGTTTTTTTTTTTTAATGTGAAACATCTATAGGCACGGGTAAACCAGACTGTTGGCGTGGCGACGACGTGACGACGGCATGCGCAAGCGACTGTGCGTAATTACACTTGCCGCACTGAGCTCGCGTACCTAATTTGAGAACTTTTAGATTAGTTCGATGCGAACAATTTCGATGATTCACATCTGTCAGGCGTCCCGTAACGGCTCATTTTTTGTATTACATGGCCTTTATTGAAAACTAGCCTCTGCCCGAGCTATATAACACTGAAAGAATTATTCAAATCGGACCAGTTGTTCCTGGGATTACCCCCTACAACACCACAACGTCACAAACAAACTTACCTCTTTATAATATTAGTATAGATAGTAATGATTCTTCGGAGTTCGAAATCGCCAATACGTTATGGGCTGGGGTATTAATTATGGCCATAACAGTCTACGGAACGAGGCCTTTGATACTTTTTTGATTTTTTTAACTTTGATATTACAGACTGATATAATGATGAACAGGAGAAACATATATTATTAATGGGTCTTATGAAACAGGAATGCAGTAGCGGTGCGGCGAGTGCTTTGGCCGGAAGCGGGTGCGTGGTGCCGCCCGGCGTTACTGTCACTCCGGCGCCTCCGCCCGCCCATCAACATAAAGTAATATACTCCGCAAGTTTTTTTTTTAACAGAATCTTGGAATGTAGGTGGTAGAGCCATGCTGAAACGATTACTGGTTTCACTATCAATGGGTCGGCTCGGCCGGGGTAGTGCCATTTGACCCACAGAAACACCCACATGAATTAACAATGCTTGCATTGTGGCGTTTCCTTCGGCCAGTGACAGCGCTGGAGGCACACCTCCCCTCTCTCCCAAACACAGGCTTGCAACGCACTTCCGAGTCCCCTGATGTTGCTAGTGACTGTGGACGGCGGTGATCACTTAACATCAGATCACCCACCTCTTCGTTTGCTCCCTATAACATTTAAAAAAAACATGTATTTATGGCATATTTTGTTTATATTATTTATTATAGCATATATGTAATATTGGTGGTGGGGTCGTATTTTATGTAATATGGTTTGGTTATTATCCACAAGTGAAGTAGATGGGAAATAATACCACAGAGTATGGATTCTGACTTGCCACAAGGACTCTCTGCAAAGTTCTAACAAGAGGGCCACCATCTTGCTAGTTCATTGAATAGATTACAAGAAACTTGTAATATAATTATTTACAAGGTAATGGCACTAATAATCTACTAGAAGATGGGTTGCCAGAAACAAAACAAAATAAATATAGTCTACGAGGCGTAAATTGAACTTTGCATTTGTGTAAGTTCACCTATGTACAGATAGTGTAGATGTGACGTCATGTGCGGTTCTATACCACAACGCGACGCGTCCTCTGTTTAGTTAAATCGGTTCATACAGCATGACTGGTTAAAAAGTTGCAATATTCTCACAAATTACTCGCCATTTGCTTCTCGTTCAAAATCAACTAAAGAACTAGTGCTTAATAGTAACCTAATTATATCGAGAAAAATAAAACTGATATTCACTCCTAACGCTTAGTTTACGTAGAGATGAGCGATGGTAATAAGATACCGAGTCGGTGAAAGTCACGCCCCTAGGCACATTCGGTGTGCTTGCTACCACGCCTCGCCCGCTACCCGCCCTGTGCACCACCGCTAATCTGTACTGCAGTTAGTCGTTCGTCGAAAAAGATAGTTTATATGTTACGTAATATTAAGGTTATTAAATTGGATGCGCCCTCGTGATTCACCTTCACTTTCGTTCATTCACCGTTTCAATTTCGTTTCCATACTTTGAAAAGTCTTAGAACAAATTTGAACTAGAGTTCTCTTTGTTGTTTATTAGTATTTGTTTTGATATTATCATTTGATATGTTAAATATGACCATGGGCTCCCAAGCGATTGAACGGTGTTACGATTTAAACATTCACCTGGTATAATTGTCCTTCGACACATCACCTCTTGTACTGCTAGGAGCGTCATGTGTTTCATCCTTTATAGTTTGGAATGGCTAATAAACGAAGAAGCTTTAAATAGACAAGTAAAGGAAATTTTGTTTAATATCAGGACTTATTTTAAAGACATGAAGGATAAACACATATCAAATGTCACTACATTATTCCATTTTATTTATTAATCTCTGAGTTCTCAGTCACACTTACTTATGTACACATACTCATCAGTAAAACATATCATAGTTAACCTTTATTTTTACAATTTTTGCTTATATTGTTTTAATTTATTTTAAAACTAGAATACCTCTCCCACTTGTGTTATGTACCTACCTAAATAAATAGTAAAGTTTATTTTTAAAAGTTTTTTGTCTAACTCTACATTTGATAACCACTCGCAAAAATGCAAAGCTCAGCTTACGCCTCGCGGACTGTAACTCTTGTATTTAAATTATAACCTGCTTATTAATCTGTAACATATGTTCAGGAAGTTGTTATTAGCATTATCGTTGTTTCTGTGCTATTTATTCTATAGTAGTCAATATCTTTACGTACATGTACTTGGTTAATGAGTGTTATTAAACTGGAAAAATAAGTGGATAATAAGGTATCAATAATTAACAAAATAATAAGACGGTAACTAAACATAGAAAAAAATATTTTAGATAATTAAATTGATGGTGGGTAAGTGTAGCATATTAAAACACCATGTTGAAGAATGTGAGTTTGAATTCCAGAATGTTCTATTTGATTTGTGTAGTGTATTTAAAATAATCAATTAATGTACCAGTCAATTGAAGAGTACTATCAAAGCATGAAAACGTACATCATCATCTATTTTCCTTTTCTCATATTTTCATAATAACTCGGAGAGTTGTCATATTATAACATACAGGCAGGCGGCTGAAGGTACATCTGAAATGCCTAAATAGCCGTCAAGGGCAGCTATGGCAATTGGTTGTTTAAAAATAAAATAATTAGTGAAACTATAAAATACTTGAAGACCGAGGTTTGCTACTCCTTGTGCAATGATAAAGCGAGTTTTCATAATTTGTGCCGACGACCTAGCGCCTTTTGATAAATGTCGCCAAGCACACCGGCCTGCGCTTTGTTGGATTTTTGTATTTAATAAACATGAATATCTATATAATAAAATAAATATAAAGTGCCATTATTTTCTGGAACACTGTCGTAATTTGTTCTTTTATTACAAAATAATTTCGATGTTTCACATCTGCCAGGCGTCCAGCAATGCCTTAATTTTTTTTGTATTATTGGTAGTGTTTTACATAATATAGTTCGTTTACTGTACACAAGTGAAGTAGATGATACATTTAGTAACGGAATATGAATACTAAGACGCCACAGAAACTCCCTGGAAAGTCCTAACAAAGGAAACACCCATCTTGTTAGAACAATGAGGTTATTATAAGAAACTTGTAATATTATTACCTACTTAACAATAGTAGCAGTAATCTAAAAGATTGTTTACTAAAAATAATTCATCCTAATAGTGTTTGTGCTGAATTACGAGTATTTTCTTATGCCCACTTGACTAACTCAATAGTAATATTACTAGGCTATTTTACGATGGGAAATGTATTATGATATTGATGTATTGTGCAGCGTTCGAGTGCCACCACAGGATCAGGTAGTAGCAGTTCGATGGTTAGTGGAGCCTCACGTCGTACAGCTAACCTACCTGGAGGTGCCACCCTCACCCCAGGACCGTATCGTTCACAGGTATACCAACTTTACAATTATTCTCTTCTCACTGGAAACTTTTTTAATAATTATAAAATTTACAGTAGATGAGGGTGGGGGTCTGGGTGGTGATTACGTCAGCAGTATTTATTTATTTAACGTATTTAAAAAAGCTTATATAGATGTTTACGTAAGCAATGGAGGGGGAGGGGTGTTAAAGCATTGCTTATTTTTGCTGACCTGAGGGTGGCTAAATCACAATAAATCTGCTTACGTTACTTAAATGGCTCCTAACAAGGAAAATTGAGACCGATGTGCTTTTTACAGTACGATCATGGAATGAAATAAAATTTATCATTGAATGTTGATGTAACAATTCTAACTCATTCGCTTTTGTATATGGAGATTTTTATTACGAATAATATTTTACTATAGTGTATGATTTTTTAAACACTTTTTTATACAAACTTTGTCCTTATAACTACAAAGATAACAAAAAAAAGAACTAGCCAAGCCAAAATATTCGGCTATTGATTTAAATTTATATAGATTGTAAGGTAGTAATAATCTAGGACAGGGCTGTCTAAACCATGTCTCGCGGGCCCCATGCGGCCCGCGGCTTGAATCATTGCGGCCCGCAGAATCTTTGTTATCTTCTTTTTCCCGAAACTGACGAATTTCGGGTTAAAATTGGGCTCGATTATGGGCAGTACCTACCATTATGAAAGTGCATATTCAACAATGAAGCTTATAAAATCGAAATACAGGTCTTCATTGACTGATACTTCAGTTAAACATGCACTGCATCTAGCTACTACTAACATTGAGGTTGATATTGACAGAATTGTAAAAAAAAAAATTAATGAAAAAGTAGAAATTAAAATAATGATACCTATTATACTTGTATTTTTTTTTGTTAAGTATTTTGCGGCCCCCCAATACATTTAGTCATTTTTGTTGGCCCTGAGTTCCATCTAGTTTGGACAGCCCTGATCTAGAAATCTGAAAGTAGAAAAATGAATGTTTATATTTTTGTGTTACACAGAGTTCAGGTAGCGGCGGGGCCAATATTACTCCTTCTGTGACAATCACTCCAGCACCGCCGCCAGCTTCACAGCTTGCTTCCTCAAAGGTAATGTATTGATAACATAAACTACATTTTTTACATATGAGATGTCATAGTATTTTTTTTATTGTGGAATATGCGATATCTTAAATATGTTAAAATCTAGTGTCATGAGTTTTGTCCATGATGAACTCTGAAACTGTTCAACGGATCTTCATTAAAGTTGGCATGTACGTATATTTTGGACCAACTTGAGAGATAGGATAATTTATATTTCGATTAATGGCTTCAATATTTTTTAATTACGAATTAAATGATTATCAATGTTGATTATTGTTAATAATTGTAAGTTTCTTCAGTCTCCAACAGATGGCTCTTCAAATTAATTTGTTGACGAAACTCTAGGACCAACTGTTATAGATGTCTCATAGATGGAGCTAAGTTTTAATTTTGAATTTCTTTTTCAATAAATAAGCTATAGCAACGCTGGTCAGCTAGTAGATTATCTCATTTAAGGCTACGCAAATATTGTTCAAGCATGAATTCTCTGTCGTTCTATTTTCACTATTACAACTATTAACCGACGTGAACCAACAGCGTGCTTGAATTGTTGCGTTTCGTTCGGTCAGTGAGAGCGCCGGAGACCCACTTACCCTATCCTTCCCGTTCCTTCTTCCCTCCCCAGCACAGCCTGGCAACACACTTGTGAATTCCCTAGTGTTGCAAGTATCTGTGGACGGTGGTGATCACTTAACCTGAAGTGACTCATCTGTTTGTTTGCCTCCTATGATATAAAAAAAATATATATTACAAATGTTTGTAATGTAAAATAATAGATCTACTAATTCTACAAACGAGTGTTATTGTTTTTTTTTTTTTTTTTGTTAAAAGCTGCAGTTGAGGTTAATTTATAACGGTTGTCTTAATGAAAATTTTCGTATGATTTTTAATTCTATTGTTCCGAAGTGTAGACAATTTTATTATATCTATCATAGTAATGAGTTTCAATGACAGTATTTATTCATTACAAGCCCGCTCAGGACAACTCGTCTGTCACGAGTAGCACTAGCGATGCAGTGAGTATAGTTATGTGATTTAATTTTCACTTTAGTTGATAGAAAAAAAAAACTAACAATTTCATGTGTATTTTTTTGTTATTGATGTACATTAAATTCTAATAATCTGATACTAAATTGAAACCAAAGTTGATATTATGTTGAAACCATATGTGATATTATGAAGTAATATATAAATTACAAAACCCAAATATGAAGTTCTGTTGAAATTACATGTAATACTGGGTTAAAGTTGTGATATTATGATGAAATCAACTGTTATGTTATGTTAATACCAAATGAGATATATTGCAAACCCACATTTTATATGGAAACCAGTTAAGATGTTATGTCGAAACCAAATGTGATGTTCTGTTGAAATTACATGTAATACTGGGTTAAAGGTGTGATATTATGATGAAATCATATTATACTATATAATAATACGGTATTAGGCATATTGTCAAATTACATACATAAATGACTAAGAGGCTTGAATAAAAAAATTCCTTATTTAAGTGTTATTGGGCTAGAATATTTTACTTTAAAATATTGCTCTGTATTTTGTCTTACCAGACACTTTTTAAAGAGTGTTGGTTAATTGAAACTGTGTTATTATGTTTCAAAAATATAAGCTAGTTACTATTAAGGTTTTGAAACAATACTCATTGTACAAATGTATAACTATGAAGGAATATTTCGCCATTATATTTTAGTTTATGTGTATTGTATATAGAGTTATATGAATAAATGTGATTTAACAGGCTAGCAGCCGTAGTTCTGAAGATACACAGACACCAGCTCAGAGGCAAGCCGCTGCCAAACTCGCACTCAGGAAACAGCTCGAGAAAACGCTATTACAGGTTGTTATAACTTCAACTTAATTTTATTTCAATCACTTAAATGTGGTTGTACTGTTAGTGTTTGTGATGAACCAAGTCCCATGTCTATTAATTTTTTCTTTTATTATGTTCTTTATTCTAATCATGCAAGGTGGTTTCAATGAATTTATTAAATACTAACTTTTACATGCGGTTTTGTGTGTATTTTTTCGTTTTAGTGTTAGCAATAAGATTTGTCAATTTTAAAAGCCCTGATTAAAATTAATATGATACCAATATAGTTATTGATTATTATAGTAAAGTAAGGACTTTAATCTCTGTCGATAAATATCCTACTTGAAGGTTTTTATTTACTACTGGTAAATTTTATATTAAATTTATCAACTTTTAATGATTAAGATCATGTATGACAAACAAATTTGCAGATCATCTGATGTTAAGGGTTTGAAATTGTACAGAATTTATATCAAATTGTAAATAACAATACAATCCTACTTATGTTCAAGTAGAGATTAAATGAGAACAGTATGTTTAGGTCCTTAAGATCTTAACAAAGCGATAGAGGCAATGCTTCTTTATGGTAGATAATCAGTCCCGATAGAAGAGTCATTCCATTAAGTTATTCTCGATAGAACAGTCATTCCATTAAGTTATTATTGATAATAGAGTCATTACCATAAAGTTATTCGCGATAGACGATTAATTCCATTAAGTTATTTTCGATAACAGAATTATTCCCATAAAGTTATTCGCGATAGAAAAGTCATTCCCATAAGTTATTCTAGATAACAAAGCCATTCCCATAAAGTAATTCTCTATAGAAGAGTCATTCCATAAAGAAGATAAAAAAAATATCTATGAGAGGTGTAATTTTTAAAATCCTTTCTCATTATAATTTTAGATACCGCCTCCTAAGCCTCCGCCGCCTGAGATGAACTTCATCCCGTCTCCGAGCAACACTGACTTTGTGTACCTGGTTGGTCTGGAACATGTTGTGGACTACCTCACCAACGAAGATAGGTATGTTTACATTTGTACTAGTAGTTTTTATACTCTTGTTATTTTCTAAAACGCTTTAGAGAGTTACATTCGTCTGAAATGGATTCATTATTGAACTATTATATTTTTAATTTTTTTTATGGATTCTCACACATTTTTTCCCTTACAAACCTAGTTCAGACACATTAATATTTTTTTTTGTAAGTTATTGAAACAAAGAAGGGAAATAAAGTTCTTATTGTTGGAAAGCAAATAGAGAAAACATTCATATAATCATTATAATACTGTATAAAAACAACACTCCCATTCAGCTACGTGCTGCAGTATAATTGCGTGATATTACAGTGTGTAGTCAATGGCTTAACAAAAATAATATGTTACTATGAGATTTTTTTTTTGCAAAAATAAAGTAGCCTTTTTTATTAAATTGGGAAATCCTTTATGGATGCGCCAACCGGGTTCCTACCTATAGAGAGGCAGACTGGGTACACAGGTGCCCCTCTTGTCCGCTGGACCTGTGCAACGAGAAGATGGACCCCCGGCCCGTCCTCTCAAGTCCGGCTATGGTGGCGGGAGGAGTTAGGCAAAGCGCTGCATCCTCCCGCCGGTCCTCCGTTGGCGAAGAGGGCCACTTAAAGGGTCTACTTCTCGGGTGCTCTCCACCGCCTCCTTCTGCGAGATGATTTTCTCGGAGAAAGACGCCATCGCTTGCCGAGCCTGGTCGTTGCCGAGAATGGTCGAAACACACTCGGCAGCGATAAATTCTCCCCTACCGCCTGCGCTGTCCTACCACACAGTACACTCATACAGAGTGTGTTGCGCGGTGTCCTCATCAGTGCCGCACTCCTGACAAGCGGCGGTTGGCTCCTTGTGAGCGATCGGGTGCAGGTACCATCCGAAACAACCGTGTCCGATGAAAACCTGCACCAGTTAAAATGTCAGAGAGCCTCAGTCTGTATCAATCCATTCTCACAGAACCGGGCGGACAGCGTCTACGGTATAGCGCACGAGTCACGCGTCCGCCAGGTCCTGCTTCCATCTCTCGCCGGCGTTTTCCTTGAGACGCCGTCTTCTCTGCTTTATCTCCCTGGGAGCAATTCGTACACAGCGGTGAGAAATCCTGCCCCCATCTCCCAAGGTAGGGAGTCTGCGAACGCGAAGGCTACCGTCGAGGACATCGTGCAGTACGCTCAGATTTGTTTTGGCGATGTAGGTTCCGCGGCATAGACGCGTCGCAAACCTCTATAAGGGCATCATGGAGGCGGGCTGCTGACGTGTCAACTTCCTCCATTGAGGGAGAAGCATAACCCACGCCTGGGTCATAGTCACATTTTCCGGTTCAGGCGGCCTACCGCCCAGCAGGGGAACTTTGCGCCCCTTCGTGGACGGATACCCATTCTGGCTTGGGAGGTGGAGACCTTGAACCTAATATATCGATTGTCCGATAGGGTTTCATGACACACGGGGTAACGAAGGAAACATCTACCACAGACCCCCCGTTATTTGTGTATGTGGATGATCTGTACTTGTGTATGTGTTTGTGTGTAGGATGCCGCGGTCGACGGTGCCGGCGGTGTGCGCGCAGTGCGGGTGCGACTTCACGGCGGTGTGGCGGTGGGAGCGCGCGCCCGCTCGCCGACAGGACGCCACCTTCACGCACGCGCACTCGCCCGCCGCGCGACGCCTCTGCGAGCTCTGCGTCTCCGGGAACGTCAAGCGGGCGCTCAAGGTCACTCACTAACATAATATCACTTGCATACCCGATGCTGTAACTGGTTTCACTATGAATAGGTCGGCTCGTCCAGAAACACCGACGTGAACTAACAGTGCTTGCATTGTTGCGTTTGTTCGTTCAGTGAGAGCGCCAGAGGTCCACCTCCCTAACCTTTTCCTCTCCTCGTCCTCTTCCTCTGCCTTTCCCCAAACAAGCTGGGCATGCACTCTCAACTCCCCTGGTGTTGCTAGTGTGTATGCACGGTGGTGATCACTTAATACCTGCGATCCACCTGGTCGTTTGCCTTCTGAGATAAAAAAAAAATTAGTGCATAGGTATTGCTGAAATAGAAAAATGTTCTCTTATTACCAGCACTCCCATTAAGAAAGACGTTATTTATGCAGGCGGAGCACACGGCGCGGCTGAAGACCGCGTTCGTGCGAGCGCTGCAACAGGAGCAGGAGATAGAACGGCGACTCGCAGCGCCCGCCGCGTCCCCG
>JACEII010000025.1:2613121-2655769 GCA_014332785.1 Antheraea mylitta | reverse complement strand
CCGACATTGGAAGTCTCATTGTTTTTACGTAGCTATTTTAACCCAGTCGTTTTATTTCACATCCATCGCCTGCCCAGCCCGCGCCGCCCCCCGCGCACTCGCACGCGCACCGACCCGTGCAGGTACGCGCGGACACATATATATACACACATCATACTCCGACATTGGAAATTCCATTCCACGCACGTACATATTTTTACACTGTCGCACTATTTTAAATCTTTATTGAAGTCTCATTGTTTTTCTCAAGCAATAATCATTTATTTGTTACAGTACCCATCCATCCAATCAGTTTTAATCCTATTTCCAGTTCTAATGGCTGTATTAAAAATTACTCTTGTATTTTATTCTTTTTTTTAAAGATTTGTTTCCAACGTCATAAATTCATACTGTTGAACTCATGAAAGTCTAATTGACTAACTTACAAAAATGTTCAATGACTTATTACTAAACTTCCTTTTTTCCCATCACTATTATCATAAGTGTAGCGGTTCAGAAAATTAATGTTTTCTTACTTTTTTTGGTAAAAAAAAAATCATAATTTTCAAAACTTTTCCAATGATGGGAAAATAGTTATTCCCCATAAGATATTCAGAAAACAAAAAATACAGCGGTAACAATGTAATAGAATGGAGGATAATATCATAAATATTGATAAATTAGATCGAAGCTCAAGAAGTGTATTCAAGAAGATAAGGAGGTATTCTGAAGCTGAATCTCATATCTTTCTGGGAGTTTGAATAGATCAGTCACGAATGTTTGGGGGTTTTTTAAGCTGTATCTCACATATTTCGAGGGTTTTAATAGATTAGTCATGAATGTTTTGGTATTTAAATAGATTAGTCATGAATGTTTTGGGGTTTAAATAGATTAGTCATGAATGTTTGGGGGTTTTCCCAAGCTGAATCTCAGAGTTTTCGGAGGTTTAAGCAGATTAGTCATAATTGTTTGGGAGGTTTTCTGGAGTTGGACGTTTCATATTTCGTGGGTCTCAATGGATGTGTTCGTATACAGGGATCCCGTAGTTCGTCCCGTAGTAGCAGCGCGTGCGCAGGTTCCGTAGCGGCCGCACCGCCATCGCCAGCGCCCCCTCTCACCCCGGTACCGCCTCCACCCAGGTACTAGAAACTTCTATACCACTTCTAATTCACATCATAATATGATTAAGTAGCTTCTGTCCTCGACTTTGTTCAGGTGAAATAGTTACCTTGGGCGAACGTTAACACGCAGGGGAAGCTCTCAAAAGGGGGGAAAGAACTCTGATTTTGTAACGTTCTTCATTGGTGCTCCGCTCCTATTGGTCTTGGCGTGATGGTATGTAAGCCTATAGCCTTCCATGAAAAATTGAAGCAAATCAAATATTATATATTAGAATAGATATATTGGAATCTGTTAAATGACAAAGAGGTTGTTATCTGGGATTGACGTTCATAATTTTAAAATTGCCCTCTCAACGTTCCGCCTACATGCTGTACAAGAATATAGCACAGTTTGTTATTAATAAATAGCGGACTCGGCAGACGTTGTCCCGCCCTGATTGTAAAAAAAAATCTTTGACAAATTATATAGCAAAACCTTCCTCGTGAATCACTTTATTTACCGGTGTGAATCGCATGAAAATCCGTTCAATACTTTCTGAGTTTATCGGGAACAGACAGACATACAGACGCGTTAGGGGGACTTCGTTTTATACTATGAAATCTATACTTCTATACTAAAATTATAAAGAAGTAAAGTTTGTGACGTTGTATAGGGTAATCTTAGGAACTTTTGGTCCGATTTCAAAAATTCTTTCAATATTATATAGTCATTTTATCGAGGATGCTTATAGGCTATATACCATCACGCTAAGACCAATAGGAGCGGAGCACCAATGAAAAATGTTTCAATATAGTGATTTTTTTTCTCTTGAGAACTTCTGCTGCGTGGCGATAAGCCAAAGTAACTATTCTACGCGGATGAAGTCGCAGGCTGATGCTAGTGATTATATAACCATACTCTAGTATTTCGATTAATCGCTAACATATAAACAGACCTATGGCGTCTGCGGAGTCCTTGCGGAATCACCACTCGGAACGCAATAGAGACTCGACCGAGGTTGCTGCGAAGAAAAGCAAAAGTAAGACATTATTTCTACATATTTGTATTCAACCATTTTTATCTCGTGTAATAATATACCAGATGCTAGGTTAGTCATTTACAAATTTCTAAGATATCCACGGTCACATTGAACGTATATAATAATAATATCAAAACAAATACTAATAAACAACAAAGAGAACCTAAATTACTGGTGCCGAAAGCTGTAAGGGGCGACCCGGAGTTAATAACCTTCGATAATAAAACGGGCAATAAAACCTTCTGTTTTGTTTATACCGTTCTCACGTTCATTTTCAACTCACCCGACGGTCAATGACACTGTGCTTTAACACAGATACGTAGAGGATTGCGTATAATTTTTGCATTTTTCTAGATAATCAGGTCAAACGTTAAGCACCTATTTTATAATAGATTTAAGACGAGAATCGAGTGCAAAGTATCCTCCATAAATATTGCTACTGTCTAAACTTTCAGCCTGTGTACTCAAACAACAAAACAGTTAATTTTTTCCAGTGATTGTTTATAGCTATTTAGTTCTTGCGTGATTTCAGATTTTTTTTACCATTGTGTACCTCTAGGGTCAACTTTTTTGTAAACATCTGCATAATATTGTATTTTTTTAATTATAAGTTTAGAAAAAAAATAGCGCAACAAGATGAAATGATGACTCTTTGCGTTTATTTAATTTAATTGTTTATTTTATTTTGATATAAAAGATCATCTTATATATGTACTTAGCTAAGAAAACATATAATTAATAACATTTACATTCAATAAAATAATTTAAAATATACAGAATTTACTCTCTCATTGCTTCTCAAAGGTTTTGAGTGTCTTCAACATTTCACATTTCATTTCGAAAAAAAAAAAATCAACATTTGGTTTACAAGAATTATTCACATTTGATAAAATATAATATTTTATTATGTATCAACAAAATTGATCTACTAGAATATCATTTATATTATATTAAAAGTACTGTAACTTTTTTTAAGGTTCATCATCAAGTAGCAACAATCAGGGGAACAGCAGTAAACAACATCAGGTGATTATAAAAAAAATTAGTATATTGAGTAAAGATTCTTATAGAATATCACAAGTTTTTATTGTCTAAAAACTTACGACTTTTAAGTCCTAACTTCATACATTATCTTTAATTTTTAATCATAGCTCTAACAGCAAACCCTCTCACGGAAAACCGACGTGAAGTAACGGTGCTTGCATTGTTGCGTTTCGTTCGGTTAGTGAGAGTGCCGGAGGCCTACCTCTCTTCTCGCCTCTCCCCTTTACCCATTCCCCCCAAACACAGGCTGGTAACACACTCGCGACTCCACTGTTGTTGCAAGTGTCTATGGACGTCGGTGATCACTTAACATCAGGTGACCCGTCTATTCGTTTGCCTCTTACGACATAAAAAAATTATAAGATGGTAGCTCCTTTGTCAAAACTGGCGAGGGAACTTTTGTAGTAACTCAAAAGTATATTAGAAATATATATAAATCCATTTAATATGAAGCAGAACCTAAAAAAAAATGTGCAGTTTGGAAATTGCTGATATTAAACCTAATTGCTCTTCGAGTTAGTATAAATATGAACTAATTTTTTTATTCACGTTTATTCGTCCAGTTTGGGCTTCTTAAGAATACTCACTTCTCGCGTTTAAAAAAAATGAAATGTAGAGCTCTTTTTATAATAAATTAGCTGATATTTTAAAATATAATGTTGATTTTTTTTCATTTACAAAATGGGAAGTAAACATTTAAAACGAAATTTTAGTAACTTGTACGATCGTTTTTGTAAATTCTTTTTATATCGAAACTAGCCTCTGCCCGCGACTTCGTTCGCGTAGTAATAGTTACTTTGGGCTAATGCTATTACGCAGTGGAAGCTCCCAAGAGGAAAAAAACATGTTTCACTGTTGCTCCGCTCCTATTGGTCTTTAGCCTGAGATATATAGCCTATAACCATCCTCGATAAAACGGGCTATATAACACTGAAACCATTTTTCAAATCGGACCAGTAGTTCCTGAGATTACCCCTTACAATGACACAAACTCACAAACTGTATGTGGTAAAGCCCCGCTGAAGCTATTTTTGGTTTCAGCATGAATGGGTCTGCTCCTCCGGGGTACTACCACCCCTCTCACAGATAACCGACGTGAAATAACAGTGCTTGCATTGTTGTTTCGTTCGGTCAGTGAGAGAGCAGGAGGCCCACGTCCCTTCCTCTTTCCTGCTTTCCCTTTCCTTCCCCTCTCCCTTCTCCCATATACAGGCTGGCAACGCACTTGTGACGTCCCTGATGTCGCTAGTGTCTATAGACGGTGGTGATCATTTAACATCACGTGACCCACCAGTTCGTTTGCCTCCTTTGATATAAAAAAAAAAACTTTACCTCTTTATGATATTAGTATAAATATAACGTATAGCATATACTATTTACATTTCTTTTATTACGACCGTAGTTGGAACATGTTTTTTGTTTGTTTTTGAAGAAAAAAAACCAATAAGGAAATATTCTGTTGAAGTATAATAAAATTGTAATACAATGTGTGTATGTTAACAGCAACTGGCAGCAGCGGCCGCAGCACAAATGGCTTTCGAGCAGCAAAGTGCAGCTGCCATGCAAGCTCTACAACATCAGTTGCTTAGAGGTATGTATGCGTCTTTTCAATTATACTAAACATCATCTTTGAGTAGAATTTCAACCATAATTCTTAATTTTCTAAGTTTCAATAATAAGGAAAAAAACGATAAATAAAGAAAATCGGTTCTCATTTAACTGTTGTACTTCTGGTTATTTGATGATGATTGCTGTGACCGATTTCGGCCATGGCGATCATTTTGACCCCCTAATCAGAGAAATGGCGCTGGTGCGCTCGATGATGGCTTTTGTAACCTATATTTTACACGTTAGTACGCCGTTCTTATAATGATATGTTATGGCAGCAGTCAAGGTCAGCTTTACGTTGAGCCTCAAACTCCTATACTAGGTTATTCACCATCCTGCGTCATTCTGACCGCTTTGCTGCCAAATGTTCCCAATGAGAAGGCTCTATCCTGCATTTCTTCATGTGTCGCATTTGGACATCTTTGTACCGGAGGAGGGGACCGCCCTGAATCTGCTCGCCCTTCATCAGTTCAGAATATTGTGAACTGAACTGCTTATTTACACTATGGTAGTGGAGAGGACATGGGGTATCTTTCATCTCGAAATTAATTGTAACGTTTTGGATCATGATTTGTACATGAATGCGAGTGTAAATTTGATATAGTAAGTGTTTGTTATGGTAAGGTTTGAGCGGTGCTGGTGGTAGCGGCGGTATGAGCCCGGCAGCAGCGGCCGCGATGCTGCAGTTCTCTCCGCTGCTCTACACGTACCAGCTCGCCATGGCGCAGGCCTCCGCGCTAGGTAAGCGCTGTACGTATCGTCCATACCCATCCATACTACTCACGTCACACACTACATACACCACACACTCCCCTCGCGTCACACACTACATACACCACACTCTCCCTTCGTGTCATACACTACATACACCACACTCTCCCCTCGCGTCACACAAAGCACATACCAATAACGCTACACACATCACACATACCACCCTCGTCATACACACTACCCACGCCACACAGACCACACGCTACACACATCATCACATGTCACACAGACCATACACGTCACATACACCACCAACACCACGCATACACCATTCACGCCACAGTCATCAACCACGCTACACTACGTCCAACAGGACATAACGGATAACCTTCATTCTGAATTTTATCACTACATGTTTTTTTTTTTTTCGAAATATCTACGCTATTGACCCAGCAAGGTCTTAACAGCTTCACCGGACTACTAAGGCGAGCACTTACATGTCCCTGAGCTTAACTAAAAACTAACTAGCAAAATGTGTCATTACGGTCTTTTCACTTCTTTGATATCTATTTTGGAATGATTTTATTTTGTTTTTGGAATAAATTATAATTTTTAATATCTATAGTGATTTTTCTTTAAATGGGTTGTCTATACGTATATAATACAGTTCCGTTAGGGTTAAAAGCGTATCGCAATAAAACTATGATTATTCAATGCAGAATTTCATAGAGCAAGTTCTAAGCTACTTAATTTTTGGAGTTCCGGTAGCGCTTTTTCATTGTTCAATAAATTACCAAGCGGACAGGCATCAACCAGTCTATCATAATTTGTACGTATGTGATTTTTTTAATACTGTGGAATTACATTTATTAAGATTATAAGATTAAAGATTTTTTCAGTTGAAAACGTATAGATGGAAAGGTGGTTTAGAAAATTTATGTTTACCAAAAAATATCGATATATTCCTCACTATTATCTATATTAACATATTTAATTCCAATCAACGGAATATATAGTCGTAGAAATTTATTGGCCATTGTGTATTGAATTGATCTCGTCTTTTTGGAGACTTTGCAATATATATTCTTTAATTAAATTAGTTGATGTATGTAATCTGGTATGTAAAATAATGATCTAAGTGCACGAGATCTTGTTACGTATATTCTGATCGCAGCGGGTAAGGGCGGGTCTTCCGCCACGAACAGCGCCGCCATGGCGGAGATGCAGCGCGTGGCCGAGGCTCAGAGGCAGTACTTGCTCGACATGATCCCCGGACAGCATCCGAGGAACCCCTGGACCAAGAACTGAATGTCTCCGGACCCTCCTAGCACTTACACACTTGGCTATGTCAGCAGGTACGTCTCCCACTATCAATTTTATATATCCCAATATACAGAGCTTTGGTCATTGCTAGAATGAAACATTTAGTTGCTACTTTATCTAAAACACAAATCAGAGAAAGGTCTATAAGCCTGTACTAGACTGCTTCAATTTGTTGTTTTTTTTAAATATTTTGTTGCTACTTCATCTAAAACACAAATTAGAGAGATCTAAAAGTCTACTATATGGCTTCAAATTGTCTTTTTTTTTATTAAGTGTCATGTAAAAACAAGCTGAACCAAAAATTATTACAGCCTCTGACTTGAATTATTGTCCATTAATTACGTGATGAGATGACGGGGTGAGGGGGTCATGCTGATTCTGACTAAATCTTACGTGGGGGAGAAGAAGTTTATGCACATGTTTCGTAATTTTTTTTACTGGGGAAAAATAATGTAAAAATATGAAAGAATCAGCTTAATTGTAAGTAAAACATGTTTCTAGAGTAATACATGCTGAAATAACGTGACATTTTCTATACATAAAAATCCATAAATACAATTATTATTGAGATGTAATTACAATGATTGTAATTAAATGTAGTAATTGTAAAAAGATAATAGCACATTGTCGTTTTAAATAAAACCAAGGCGTTTATAATTAAAATACCAATTTTGAAAGATCTCACATGAGATTTGATAGCAAGAGGGTTGAAGCAAATCTCACATCTCACCAGAGGAGGGGTAAAAAATCCATAAAAACGTAATTTATTGACTGCTCCTTTATAATTACCGTATAATACATATCTATCTTTTTTATTTCAGATTAAGGATAATTGTAATGGAATTTAAATACTTCGATAGTTTTATAATTAGTTAGGATTATTCGGTGTGGATTTGGAGTTGAAAAAAAAATGAACAATGCACAAAACTCGGTGGAAACAGATACGTAAATCGCTTAGGTAGAATTAATTACAAGTGAGCAGTGCGATTCAGTTACATAATAAGCTTTACTTATCCACTACAGTCGGTTCTGACAATCCTCTTACATTTTATTACATCTCTGTGGGAGTTCTGCTTTCTTTATGTTCAGAACGGAGTCAAGTTTATACTAACTCTTATTACAAAAAGCATTTAGAGATATCCTGTGATCTGTCTTATTATTTTACAACTTTTATTATAAACTATTCAGAGTGTATCCTATTGCGATCTATAAATAAATTCCTTGTTTTGCTTGTTTTGACTTTGAGTGTGTACAAAGTGTTGTCCCTTTCACACTTGTCTGTTACGTAATATCTGCTTATTCGCCCGTTGCAATAATATTAATAGATCTAATCTTATTCATTATCTTAATGAATCTTATTAATTTTTATTCATTGTACTTAGTTACAATTAGCTACTAGTCTTTGTGCTCGCATTGGTGAAGATTTTACCTATATAATGGGAACAACAATTTTTTTCTAAATAAAATGTGGCACCTTGTTATGTTCTTTCCTGTACTTCTGACAATGTCTTAGTAAAATTTCACAATCATGCGTTGAATTGTATTCCACATTGTTATATTGAATATTTGGCTTTAAGTTAGTACCTGGACGACCAAGCCTAGCTAGGTTCTTTAAAACACATTTTTAAATCAAAGTAAATTGCTAGGTTTGCCTCAAAAAATTTGCATTTCTTACCAAAAAAAAAAAAAATTTTTTGCTGTTACTCTGATTCGAACTGGGGATAGACTGGACATTCGAAGCAGCATATTTCCATCTGAGCAATTTCTGTTTTGACAGCGCCGGTGAAATTTATATTCTAGCTATATGTTTTTACTGCCTGAAAACTCAGATGTAAACGTTTTCTTAGAATGAAATCCAGATCAATTTATATATAAAAATATACATTGCTACAATTGCTCGTTTAAAGGTATTAGATTAGATAACGTGTATCTGTCACACTTAATATTGACGAAATTGCCTACATAGGCAAAGAAAGAAAAGAAAAAGAATAGTTAATGTGTTAAATCATAACAAATAAACGAAATAACTCACTTTCGCATTTATTTTAGTTAGGACACTAATAATGTATATCTATAATTATCTCAATATTGAAATTGTGAATAAAAGTGACTATAACAGAAATTTTCTAGAAGAGATGGTCACACCAAGTATGAAAATTGTGGCGGCTTATTGCAATGTACCCCAAATTTTACTTTATTTTTAAATTTATGGCTAATTATATTCAATATTTATACGAAATGGAATCATAATATTAGGCCAAAGGCCTCTTCAAATTGCAAAATAAAGATACAGTTGACAAGACAGTAAGAGCTTTTAAACTATTATAATGAAATAATATGTATACATTTATTTTAATTTGTATACAGTGAAATTAACAGCAGATGTAAAATTCTGTTAAATATTGTTCTTTTCCTTCTAGGCTTAGCTTCATTTAATTTTAGGTGATTTTAATAAAATTCTAGTCTATTATGACTGTTTGAAATAATTTCAGTAGTAGTAGAAATAATTCGTTCAATAGGACAGGCGAAGGAATTAATCCATAGTGCCAATTCTGAAGTTGTCCATACAAGTAGTTCTTATGTATTCTTTAGTCAGTTTTCTTTTAGGTCCAAGTTAATTTAAAGGCATAAGCGCCAAGTCTTTTGTATAGTATTTCAGACTTTAATTTATCAAGTAACAGAAGATTATGAATAAAATATAAAATCTACTACATGACAGACTAAAATCCCGCCAAAAACTCCGGAATAACTTCATCAGGGATTAGGGATTTTCTATTTATTTATTTTGGCTATTAGAAACTGGTCCTTTACGCCTTTCCTTTCCATATTTTTATTATTACTGACTGCAGTGGACAATAATGATTTTTCTAATTAGAATCAATTTTATTACATGAATTTGTCTGAATAGCATTGCTAGAAACAATTTGTGTGAGTCTTTTAGATAAGTATCATTTTTGTATGGTAAATGTTTTTAAGGATATGAAATAAATTGGAATTACGATTATATGTATTTTATTTCTTGTACACATTGCCTCAAACACTATTCCTTCAACATGATTGCTGAGGCGACTAGTTCCTGAAAATCGGAAAATATATTTTTAGTATGTAAATAAGTATAGTTTTTGAAAGGATTATATGAATTTCTCATAATAAATGGACTTTGATTTTATAAATATAATTGTTACATAACGACATTTTTGGCGATTTTTCATTGTAAGTAGTGTATGACACAGATAAAAAATATAAACAACAGATAAATAAATATATATATATATAAATCCATGAACACGATTACCTTATGTTTATCCAAATAATGGAAATTGGATTGAACAGCTATGATTTGGACAGCATCGATTATGACATCAGCAGCTTTCTTCACATTTTTAGAGAACATCGCTAGCACCTCCCCGACTGATACCTGAACCAAAAACATATCTAATTATAATGAATCAATAAACAATTATTATTAATGAGTTATTTTGTACCTATTTATACTAATACTAGTGGGCGCCCAATGGTCGACATTCGACCATAGTTAATTGATTTTTTAAAGTTTGAACTTTATTAGAGTTCTTTTGTCAAAGGGTATATAATACTTTTATAATCAAAGGTTTTCATCATGGCTACTCAGTTATTTGCCATTTGCAATGATCTTTATTATATAATTATTAAAAAAATCCATAGGTAAATGAAAATTAAAATTAATTATAAATTGGAAACAAAAACAACGTGGTAAAGCTCAAATTTTAACTTTATATATATAACTTTACAAAAATAAAGAAATTTATCGCAACCCATTTTACAATTAATTTTACACGACACCATGGGGTGGTATTTCTGGGTTATATTGAATTAAATGTAGTCTGTTCATTATGAGAAATAGTGATATGCCCATTATCATCGTTTGGAAAAGTAATGAATGCACAATACAATCAAATGGTGAATCCAAAACAAAGACGTTTTTAATACTACCATTAGCTTTTGGAAATAAATTCTTTTTTGTTGATACATGAGGTTCAATTGTAACATTGTAACTGCGGAGGTCTAAGTTATGGATTACTTTTATGAACAAAATTCTTATTTCGATTATACAAAGTATTATTTGGCTCATTTTTTTATTAATTCATCATTTGAACTGAGCTCACCAAAAAAAAAAATGTTACAATAATAGTTATATTTTATAATATCATTGTTGAATGTAGGATGAAAAATGGTAATTAGAACGTAAGAGTTAAAAAACACATATAGTCGAGCATAGCAACCTCCTTCACAAACTTTTTTGAAGTTCGTAATTATTGACGACTGTCAAAATATCTTTTTTATTTACATGTGTGTATATGTTGTGTAAAATTCAAGTAGTAGTGTGAGTAGTGCATATTTTAATTAATTTAATGTACTTCTAATGCATTTTAGATAAAATAAATTTTGCTTCACGTATTAATATATAGATATTATAAAGAGGTTAAGTTTGTGACGTTGTAGGGGGTAATCTTAGGAACTACTAGTCCGATTTAAAAAACATCATTCAGTTTTATATAGCTCATTTATCGAGCAAGGTTATACGATCACGTTAAGACTAATAGGAGCTGAGCACCAATGAAGAATGTTTCAAAAGCGGAGTATTTTCTCTTGAGAGCTTCCGCTGCGTATTAGCGTTAGCTCAAAGGAACTATTCCACGCGAACATAGTCGCGAGCAGAGGCTAGTTTAATATAAGAGAGTAGTGTAGCTATAACATATAGTTATAAGAATAATGTGGGAACTACTTACTTAATTTTAAGCACATTTTAACTTAAAACACCTATACCCATAATTATTGTAATGGTAATATTACCATTTGAGGTCTCTTCAACTGTGCAACGCAAAAATGTTATTTTTATTATATTCGAGTCCTTTCGTAGGCTCCTTAGGCCCAGCTTGACTTTAAATCATATTGTTAATTGACACTGAACGAGATTTTAGTCAAATATATGTCGGAGCAGATTCTATTGACCTGCGTCAGTGCTATTGACTATATCCGGGGAGTTACTAATGACTTCAAATGCCACTGCATAAAATTATCAGCTGTTCGAAACAATTTACCCCGTTGTGAGACGCCACTGATTGAACTTATGGTCTGTTCATTTATTTTGACACTATTTACCCCTTTAGAAATTGTATCCATTTTAGTTCGAAAGCTTTCCTGTGGTCGATATATTGATATTATTTTGGTAGACTCAAATGTTTGATACTTACCGAGCCTTCATTTTCCCTCCAACAATCGTAATCAGTGACGAGCGCTAGTGCGGCATAGCTGAGTCCCGCTTCTTTAGCTAGTACCACCTAATAACAAATTGAGATACATGTATTTGTATGCATTAGGGCTATAAAACACTAATATATCATAACAAAGTTAATCTGTTTTAAGTTAATTTTTGGTTTGAAACATTTATCGACACGCTTTCGCAGTGAAATTGACCTGTATGCCGTCACAGCAAGTGGCATGACGTTCTCTTATGCTATCATGTTTGTCTACGCCATCTTTCTCGACTCCCTTACGTGTACAGGCACCTATACTATACTATACACTTCGTTGCTTCTTTGAGTCTTTTCTTTCCTCTGCCAACTAGTTCTATCCCCCTATATTAGGAATATAATACTTGACAAGATTTTATTTATGCATCTTAACATTATAATATGCCACGCGTTAACAACTGTTTTTATTATTTATTTTTTATTACGATAATTCACAATTACGATTTATTTACGACAATCATTTAAAACACGTTGATGTATATATAGTACGTAAAGTCAAATTAATGTTACATTTTTAATGGGAAAGGTTTTTTTTACCTATTACTTTTACAACAAGAGATACAACAAATGAAAACTACCTCCGGCACTGTGGTCATGTTTACAAGATGGCCACCCCACTGCCGATGCATCAGACTTTCAGCTCGACTTGAAAACCTAAGGATTAATGATTTGATTATTATAAGTAAAAGAAGAACAAGAAAAATATTTATCTTATTTTTCTCTAATCCTCTTCCACTTTTAAAGTGTTGTTATTGTAATTCTATTTTGATACAAAAAAAATTAAGTATTTACATTTGTTTTATTGTGCCAATAAGTATGTTCTTAATTTTAAACGATGATGACTTATTGGTTACCGGTGTAAATTGACGTAGGTTCAAGTCTTTGTGGATGAGCAGGAGATCTCGGTTAAAGAAAACATTGTGTTGAATCTATATTATGGGGCTTTTTCTAGGCCCGGCTGGCTAGCTAACATTCTCGAGTTGTAAACCTGTTGCCAAGAACTGTTAGTGTATTCCAACACCAGCGCTTCAGGGCTAGTTCTATGTTTAGTGTGTTTAATTTATCATTAGGTGAGATTATGATAAATGCTTCTTTCTCGAACTGACTACGGTATTAGCTTAGCAAAGCCGCAATAGCTTCACCCGCGTATTAAGGCAAGCGCTCAAGGCACTCGGCCGATTCTATTTTAACGACTACCTTAAGGGTGCACGGCACACCTTTGCTTGGGCTGTTGCCTAGATTTTGCAAAAACGCTAATCAAACTGAGCTAATCTAAGCTACATATTCATACATATATGAGTTTGTAAAATATACACGTATACCAGGCATGTATACCTCAATAACGCGTATATGTATTTCGTGTCGGTCAAGTTTACTGAACTTATTCAGGTCATTGAGTGTGAGCGTGTTGATTGCATATAAAGTATTAAGAAAATTCCAAATACGTGACTTGGAAAATGTGTGTACTATGCATGGACAGGTCAATTATACTCTATTTACAGTCGAGATACCTAGGCCCTTGAATAACAACAGCAGTGCCAGTTTCGTGATGTGAGTATCCCCTGGCGGCCACTGCACTGATCAGCGCTTGCCTCGCGTACTCACAAAACGCCGGACTCATAGGCAAGTGGCAGACGCCGCGAGGACCTCCCTCGGTGTTATCATAAAACGTACATTTACGACCCCATGTCCTGGAAAATAATATATTAGGTATAATAGCTGATACTTGCGACCTCGTTCGTGTTGATGAAGGTAACCTTCATTTATCAATCTATGGAATTTTTATCATGTCTAATTAGATATCCGATGTATTGTGTAGAGCAGTGTTTCCCAAACTTTTTAGACCATGCCCCAACTTAACATTTCTAAAAATTTTATGGCCCCCTTCCATACATAATTTGTAACCCTTAAAAATTGTTTTGTTATTTTTTTAAGAAATATAAATAATAAGTTTTAGGAAGAAATCACTATAAAATTGTTATCAAAACATCGTAAGTAAAATTTCAAAACATATAATGAAAAACTTACTTGACTTGGCGATTCCAAATAGCCAGTTGATATTTTGGTAACGTCAAACGAAATTATACCTAATAATTATTTACATTTTTTTAAGAATTTGCCTTTTTTTGTTAAATTTGTCATCGAAAATTAGCATTGCATTTAAATAACCCAAAGCGAAAGGGTTAATGTCGTGTGAAGCCCATTTTTAAATTGCCCCCTGTGGGGCGTGGGCCCCCCGTTGCGAAACACTGGTATAGAGGTCTTGGTTTTTTGTTGGATATTGTGTTACTAATACTTTTAAATTTATATGTATATAATATCATCCGATTACTTCTCCTTCGCCTGTACACCACAACGCTTGCCTCATTTCTCGATGGCAAAAAACACATTGCTCAACACGTAAAAAATCTTACTTTCTCAAAACTTTAATAACTTTTTATTAAATGAAAGTATAGTGACATTTTTATAAACCTATTACGTTACAACACTGCCTTAATTTTTATAAAGAACTTCTATTGGTTAAAAGTAAACACATGAATTTTATCTCACATACTGGTTTATTGGGTTCTACTATGAACTAAGCTTCATGTTACTGACCTGTCGATGAAATCATTCAGAATGACCAGATCACCTGGTTTGTAGTCCTCGACGAGGGATCCAGTCGCAGTAGTCGCTAGGATGTGTGTGCACCCAACTTGTTTCAAGGCCCAGATGTTTGCACGATAATTTACATCGCTGAAGAAATTTAGCATCTTAAGAGTTCAAATCTAATATTTTATTTAAAAGAACGTAAAGTATTTGCACCTGATAGAAATATCACCAGTTTCATTAATATAGAAAAAAAAAACTTTTAATGTTTTTTCTAAATTGTTGGCTAAGGTTTTTTTAAGATTATTTCTTGACCATCAGTAAAAACAAAAGTAAACAATCAATAAGAATGGAGGCTCCATGATATATATATGATATATTCTCTAATTTCTTTACTACAATTCACATGAGATCCGATTTATGCGTTATTTACAACAAAACAAATATTTCGGTTAGACCAAGCATGTATGTACATTATAAAAAAAAGGGTGTGTCGTAAAGACACACGATAGAAGTGATACTTATGTAATAATATAGGGAAACATTTTAATAAAAAACCTAGATCACTACACACATTTTCATGCGGTCACCTATCCAAATACTGACCGCGCCCGATGTAGCTAAACTTCGGCGGCTGGGCAAGACAACCAGTTTTTTCAACACTCTACCCAACACAGTGTATACCCCACCATTTTCGTCACACAAAAAATCTCACCCATAAGAAGGGTCACTTCAAAATTCCAGTTGGGAATCAGGATTATTAAGTTTTTCTTAAATTCTATGTACTTTATAATTAGTTAAATCTCTTACCTAGGCTGATATTGGTGTTTCCTGCCGTGTCGAGCTAGTAACACACAAGGTACTCCTTTGATCTGACCTTCAATCAGAACATCTGAAGGTTTGCCGAAAGGAGTTGTCACATCCTTTTGTGTTTGGTTTTGGAATAGAGTGGGATCATCGAAACCGGACCCCCCGATGATACCAATCTGTTTATTTTTATAAAACGAAGTAGTTAAGATATTTATGAGTAACTTTTTTATTAATATATGGTACGTTATGAAATGGCAATATAACCTTTTCATTAGTACTTTTTGAGGTTGGTATTGATCACATAAATATATTAATTACTAGCAGAGATATTTTAATTACAAATACAGATACACTGAACACAAAGCCGTTCTCAAAAGGAAAAAATCCCGATTTTGAAACATTTTTCATCTGTGCTCCGCTCGTATTGGTCTTAGCGTGATGATATATAGCCTATAACCATTCTCGGTGAATGAGCTATATATCACTGAAAGAATTATTCAAATCGGACCAGTAGTTCCTGAGATTATCCCCTACAACGTCACAACATCACAAACTTTACCTCTTTATAATATTAGTATAGATAACTCAGTAGATATGGTAATCAACTTTTAGGTGTAACTTTAAAACCATTGATTATAAATCTTTCAAATTGTATCAACAATAGAGTGTTGCCAGCCTGTGTTTGGGGAGAGGAAAAAAAGGAGAGATGGATCTTCCGGCGCTATCACTGAGAGAACGAAACGCAACAATGCAAACACTGTTACTTCACATTGGTTTTCTATGAGAACGTGGTACTACCCCGGGTGAGCCGACCCATTCATGTTAAAACCAGTATAAATTCAATGTGGCTCTACCATCTAGAAGAAGGTTGAGATTTATTGTTGAGAATATTTTCCCTGTAACCTTTGGATGTGTGTGTTACAAAAAGAAAATTAGGAATCATGTGTGGGTGTAGTAAGAACAGCATAATTTGTCTAAATATAACAGTATCATATATGTGGTTTTTACCATTACACCAACCAATTCTATATTGTAATTAAATATGGACATTTAAAAACCAAATAAAACACAATATTGTACTGCAATAATTTAATTTATATTATACAAGCATTACCTCCTAACAACTATAAAATATTTATTACTGTAGTTTACTCACTAGATAAAATGCAACAAATCGATTATCATTGAATTTTATTTCCCCTCTAAACCTTGCTGGAATTTAACCTCCTTTGTTGTTTCACCAGCTTTCTGGAGATTTTGTGCAATTTCAAAGTACTTTTTAGATAACTCTAAATTTTTCTCTACACCATCACCTTTTTTATACATTAAACTGACATTCGCACATGCATAGATGTTCCCCAGTTCACAAGCTTTCTTGGCGAAATTATAAGATTGTTTTAGATCAGATTTTATAAGATAGTCTATGTTTTTGTTTTTCTCAGGGTTGTGTGGATTGTATTCTGCGACATTCTTTGGTACACCGGTTAGATACATTCCGGATAGGTAGTGACACGCCATGTCATCATTTTGATCACAGCTCTTTTTTAAATAGTTGTATCCTGTAATCAATAAACACATAAAATTGATAATTCCAAAATAGAAATAAAAATAATAGAAAAAAACAATAAATATATTTATTAGTCACATATCTAGTATTGTTATATTTTATTTTTGTTTACCATCTAACAATGGCTAGGAAGATATATGAACACTTTACAAAGCTATAGCCAATCTATTGGATTTCTATCACCAACACTTACTAATCACTAACCTATAAATTATTAATGGTTTGCCATGTCATTATTATACTCCTATAATAAAAGAAATCAGACAATTCTTTTTAAGCATATAATTGCACACATTTCTTTGTGATGGTCTACACTGAAAAACAGTCAGCGTCAGTGATAACCTGTGACCACGAGCCTGTTTAGACATCTGTATACTGTTAAACCACTTTTGATTATTTCACTATAGGTCACAATGAGAGCACAATGATTTATCATGTTGAAGATTGAGGAGCCATTAATAGACTTACCACCTTATCAATGTGCATCAAGATTCAAACCTACAGCTTTCTAACCCCATCTTGTTTAACTTAGTAAGATTCTATTAAAGTTCCTTCAGAGACTCACTATTTGAATAGACGCTTATGATGTATCTTGAGCTGCGAAAAACATTTAGTAGATTGTGTAGCAATGTTACTGGTAGTCATTTCAATTATTTATTTTTGATGTGGTATCTAGAGTGCTTATTTCAATTAAATTTTTGTACAACAAGTATTGATAATACAAGTAAGTACAAGCAATGATTGTAGAACATTTGACAGCCTAAAGGCAAGTATCTAGCTGTACTTATCACATTGTCACACAATCAACACAGTAGGATTTTTTAAAGGGTCTGAATTACTTTGGTCATGAAATATATTTAAATAGAGTAGATATAATAATAGACAGAATATTGTAGTGTTCCAATAAAAGGTTATTAAGGCTAGAACATTCATCTATGATTACTCACTTATTTTGCATCCCCAAACTATGTTGTACACATCATATAGCAGATGTTTGTTGATGTTGTATTAAGAACAATTTCTTAAGCTAAGGTTATTCACAAGATAATAACAGTAAACTGGTTTCTTACCTTTTGGAACATCCCTTTGAATTTTTAAATTTGGACCTGTCGCAGTTAGCAGCATGCCTGCATGTAAACACGCACCAGCCTCACCTAATTCACAACCTCTTTCAAAATATTTCAGAGCATCTTCCGCGTTACCTTTTTCGGAACCTCTGCCTACTAGTGTATAATTCCCAATCTTTAAACATGATTTCCCGAAGTGATAATCTAAACAGTTACTTTTGAAAACCCTAGCGGCCTTCTCAAAATCTTTCTTTATAGCTTCCAGGTAATCGCCTAAAAGATGACACACTTCTGGTTTTTTTTCTTTGTAGCATCCGAAGCGGTATTCGATCCCGAGATTTTCAATGTATTCTTTTACTTCATCTTCCCGTTTTAAGTCATAGGCCATCGCGATATCGTAATAATACGATTGTGGAACAAAACTAAGGTTAGAATTAGATAACAATGAATGTCAAATTGATAAACTTATCAATTTGTAAACAATGTCGTTAACGTACTTTTTATTTTAATATATTATATTTTGGATAATATCTTATGGAAATGTATACCATAAAAAAGAGTATAAAACGAAACGTTTTCATAGGAAAAAAGAAATAAATAAATTATACCTTTAAATTCTTTGAATCGCCCATGTTTTTGTTTGCTTTTACGAATACACTGGAAATATCAGGTAAAAAAGGAATGCAATTGAAATTAATTGAAAACAAACAGAAAATACAAGCAAACTATATTCTAGACTCTTTACTCCTCGAGAAACAAACAACTGATCAGTCATCTGATCACACTAACACTATCTCAACAATAGGTAGGTTCTACTACTACCTACAACTGAAATCGAACTGAACTGACGATATTAACTGTTACATGCATGACATTGGTAAGAATAATAAATATTTATTTTACATTACTTGTTCTTTACATAGAATTACTTAGTAAGTACCTTTTCGAGTTACTAAAATTTTTATTATAACATAAAGCAATAACGTATTTTCATTGATACTTTATATAGAATGTAACAATATTAGATATAGGTGTATATATCAATTAAAAACATCGATATATCGAATGGAGTTAAATTTCATGACTCGATATTATTACTTATAAGTGCTTATGAATTCCATGTTTAAAGGAAGAAAAAATAAAAACCCTATAATAATAATTTTAAATACAATTAGTATTATGATAAGCCCAAAGTAATTCTCGATATTTATGAATGAATCTTCCATAAACACTACTTATTGACTTTTAGCTTATAATTTGCTAATATGTTCAGATAAAAACTTTATTAAGATGGTACAGATTTGGCCATTATCATTAAATATTTTTGTAGCCAATATGTATAACTTTGGGCACTGTATTGTTTAATGTAATCGCATTTCGGAAAAGACTTCATAAAATCTTTTATATAATGCCCACAATTAAACAAACAACCTATACCTTTTGCTTGCATTAACGCAGCGTCCCGTAGGAGTGGGCTACTCGCAAATGAACTAGACACCAAATTTTTGAATAGTATTTTAGCTGTAAGACTATAAAAATACATTTATGTAGAGATGTCTTCAAATTATTTATTACAATGTTTTAATGCTTGAATATGTTATACACGTTACGTGATATTTTGTGTTAATGATTATTTCTGATAAATACATTTATTAAAAACGTAAATGTATATACATAACACACCAATATTAAATCTATTTAACACAAAATTGTAATCACAGTTTACAACTGTTTCAACGCTGAACGACTTAGTTTTCTTAGTAAAAAAATGTGTAGGGTGACATTGTTATGTAAATGTCAAATGTTCGATATATCAAATCAAATATTTCAATGTTTTAGTTCAATATTGAATCAATATATCGTATGATCTATATATCGGAGCCTACTCGATGTTTTTTGAATATCGATTTATATAATGAACACCTTAAGAGTCAAGTCAAAGAGTACCTTATACCTGTACGACTAATAATATGTATGAATTAGGGATGAGCTATATTAGAAAAAAATCAATGTAACATTTATTCAATAGTATCGATGTACGACAAACATCGATAGCAAAACATCGATGTTTTTGCCAGCGTCTGTAAAAACAGAGGTCAGCGACGAAAAAAAAGGTCACAGAAAAAATTCGTACAGCTTACAAATTTGATAATTTTCTAGTCTTTAGCTAGTACATGCAACGTTCTCATAACGTCGATGCTATCGAAATCAAAACAACGATCTGCCGATATTATCGACATTATAAACATCGATGTTTTTTAGCTAAACATCTATGTTTCTTCAACATCGATCATCCCTAGTATGAATAGTGCTTATCTCTAAGAGTGACTCTGTTGCCGTTTTAGTGACTTTGTCGCTAGATCTAGCAGATTTTGGACATGTTTAACGACTTTTTTTTTAATCTAGCGACTTAAAAAAAATTAGCAACTTCTGGCGACTAATTAAATATTGAAAATATTTAAGTATCTTGGTACTAATTTAATTATAATTACTGGTAACAGCATGAACTGCTGATGTTGTTTTTGAAATTTCCCTACCAGAATGGCGTTCGATTTCGGGGTCGACCAAAATGAAAACAGAAAAAGGGGACTAAAAGTTGTTATAATTAATCCAACTAAAGCCTTTTGTTCGTTTTATCACAGAGAAATATTTACAATATAATGTTTTCACCGTATTTTTACCATGAAATACTATGAAACATTAGCGCCTACTGGCGGATTTTTTAATTAATGTATTTTTCGAAATCTAGCGACTTTTTAAATGTCGTCTGGAGACTTTTTTATTTTTTAAACGGCAACCATAGATAAAATACTATATACGAAAACGGCAACACTGCAGAGTGACCTAGAAAATAGAAATTTTTGTACTAACAAAGAATATCAGCTGTTGAGCAGTATTGTTGGAACCTAACTTAGAATTGTTTGTATAATGTCTGGAAATGTTGAGTTATTTACATCCCGAATGAGAAAAGCGACGCGTCAAATACATTCCATTAGTGACGCGCTTGTTAATGCAAAATTTGCCATTTGTAAGTTTATTTTTGTACGAAAGCCAGTCGCAAACTGTATTTCTGATATTTAATACAAAAGGTTCTTTAAAATTATGTTTGGTTATGTGGGATTTTAGAATGAAGTGTAAGGCGCCCAAGCCACCGCAATTTATACTTCTTGTGAAACAATAAATGGAGATATAGATTGAATACATTTTTTTTTGGTGGTATACAGCACATACCAGCTCGGTTCTTTCTTCAACCAATGTATAATAAATCGTCTGTTGCGTCTTTCTGTGTTATACAGTGTGCGCAGAAACTATTCGTACATTTAGCATTTTTAAGGAAAATCGGCATTATTTCGGATTTTATGAGGTTCAGGCAAGCGAAAAAAATATATGTCATTTTCTGATATCCCCTTATATTGTATCCGTAGAAAAATTCAATAACAAAAATAAATCTTCTCTGATGAAGAATAAAACAATAACATATCCTTATTCTGAGGAGGCAAAAAGTTCGTACAGTCGGCTTTTTTCCCAGAAAGGGACTAGGAATTTACATTAAATATATATATTTAATATTTTGTAGGGTATCCTTTTGCCCTTTTACCCTACGATAGCTTCCAATTGCCTTGGCATACTTCCAACGAGGGTTGCACACAGGGAGGGGGAATTCAGTCCCATTCTTCTTGAAGAGCCTTCTTGAGATCAGTTTTGTTAGAGATCTGACTTTTCCTGATTTTTATTCCCAAGTGGTCCCACAAATGTTTAACAAGGTTCAGATCGGGAGACTGGGGCGGTGTTCCTAACTGTTTTGACACATTATAAATAAGTCACAACTTCGTATTATGAGCCGTATGCTTAGGATCATTATCCTGTTGGAAAATGAAGTTATTCCCAAGGCCAAGCTTGACAGCACTAGTATGAAGATTTTCCTTCAAAATATTGATGTACATCTTGTGGTCCATCATCCCTTCTAAAAAATGTTATTTTGCCACTCCAGAAGCGGACATGCAGCCCCAGACTAGTACTAGGAAAGTAGATTTCGAGGTTCGAGCTCTGCGTTTTTCTGAAGCTACACGTGGACTCGTCCATCTGACTCTAAAATATTGAATTTACTCTCATCTGAGAATATAGTTTGGTCGTGGGTCCCAGAGGGATCGTCATAGAGATGTTCAAGAGCAAAATTTAGCGGTCTCTTGCTTAGCTGTGATTTTCAAACTCTTTCTAGGGTTTTTAATCTCTCGCACAGTGTAACGTCGCGTTGTATCATTAAGAGTCTTAGGATGACCGCTCCTGGGTCAGTTTTTTACTGTTTTGGTGATACAAAATGAGTCTATTATGTATGGGATCATTGACAGAGGTCGGCCCAATATTTTTGCAATGTCTGCAAGTGACTTGCACTCATTGTGGAGTTTGATAATCAATTTCCACTCCACTTTGGATGTTTCTTTTCCTTTAAGGCCCATATTTATGTTCTTGCACTGTTAACAGACTGTGCAACTATCTCTAATTATGTGACTGACTCTCACGACTACCTTCTTCTACCTTCTCACAAATAAATAAACAAATCGGCCAAATTGAAGCCTGAGAATGCCAGTTTCGAAGTGTAGGAATACTTTTTGCTCCCTCAGAATGAGGATATGTTATTGTTCTGTTCTTTATCAGAGAAGATTTATTTTTGTTATTGAACTTTTTCTGCCTATACAATATAAGGGAATATCAGAAAACGACATATATTTTTTTCCCTTGCCTGAACCTCATAAAATCCGGAATAATGTCGATTTTCCTTAAAAATGCTAAGTGTATTGAAATGACTGGTGACAATTAAGTTAACGAGATTTATTTTTCAGCACTGCAGGATGAACAGGTTTGGGGTGGAGGTTTGTTTGTATTTTATCACATCTTTGCTTACTTAGAAGATGCGAAAGAGAGACTAAACATGTCTGAGTTTAACAAACTCTTTGTTCATAAAGCTCTTTATAGGTAAGTTTAAGTAGTATCTTTATACATTTTTTATATTGTTTATAATATTAGCTAAATTTGCAAATGTTTCTGCAGAGCCATAACTGAGAAAAAGAAGAAGAATGTTGGTTTAAATACAATATTAATATCTTCTTGTGGAAACTATACAGTATACTGTGTAAATTTAATAAATATTGGGGATATTTTTTTTAGGAAAAATGCATTTGAAGCTGATCTCTCACATTATTTAGGAGATGATTGGAATACTTTGCCTAAATCAATGGCATTAGAGAACTATGTACAACATTTGCAAGACTTGGAAAATGATGATCCAAAGTTACTTATGGCTTATGTTTACCATTTGTATCTAGGATTACTTAGTGGAGGTCAGATATTGGCTAAGAAGAGACAAATGTTTGGGGAGAGTAAGTATTTTCATATTTTATTTATTCAAGTAATCCTTTTAAATTTCTTTTTTTAAATTATGTGTTTTTCTTTATTTTTATTAGCAAAAACAAGTATACTATCAGATCTATGTGTTCATTATTTTTTTTATTTTATATAGAATTTTATTTGTAAAATATTTATTAGAATTAAGTCCTTAGCTCCAAACTAATGCTCTTGTATGCAGATTCATTACCTTGTTTAGAAGACAATAATAATGTGGGATAGAAGTTAAATGAAGATCAGTATTTAATAATATATAGAAGTGATAATATAGAATAAAGCCAATATCCTACTGATGTTAATTGTAGGCACTTGCAAGTGTTACAAGCAGTGAACAAAATTGGGTAGATGATTAATTAAGAATACCATGACAATTTATATACCTAAAGCTTCATCAAGAACCACTTTGTCTACTGTCGAAAACCGCAATAAAATCTGATGAGTAGTTTTTTAGTTAACATGAACAGATCGACTTGACAGAGGACTTTGTTTTACAATATCCAGTGATATTTATATATTACTTATGGTTGTATGATTTTCAGAAAACACAAAAAAGAATACATACATGGACAAAGTGACAGATTTCACTGAAGTTGATATTGGACAGTTAAAAAAAGATTTCCGTGAAGCTATGAACGAAATAGCAGATAAAATGACAGAGCAAGAAAAAAAGGCATTCATTGAAGAGAGTAATCAAGTGTTTGTAATGAATAACCTCATAGTGAACTCTGTAGGTGGACAGAATAAGGTGCTTTATAATTTGCTTTACAAAGTTTCAGCGGTGGCTCTTGTTCTTACTGGTGTTGTACTTGCTTATAAATGGCACAAGTAGAATGCCAAATAAGAACATGATTTAAAATTGGTACATCTCTTAAACTTTTGTGATATATATTAGGGATGTTATGGATATGATATTTCGGTTATGGATACGGATATAGGAATATAATTATATTGGTTACGGTTACGGATATTTAATTATTTGGGATTATCCGTTAGTTTCGGTTACAGATATTAGATTGAAGTAAAATATAAACAAGATTACTATGCAATAATTTGGTTAGTCTAACTCTAAGTTATCATTTGGTATTATAAATCCGTCATATTAGGCAAGTAATTAATATATATACTCAATTTTAATTGTTATATAAGTACTAAAATAAAAAATGCGATTAATTTAAAAGTATAAATAAACTTTACACATTGCACATATTAATTTATAACACATGTATAACATTAAATATGTGTGTGTGATAACAAGAGTTTTTATTTTATCAGGAATGAAATCATCTATACCTATAACACAATTTAAAGTTGTTAATCATTGTTCTAATAGTCAAAACTGAGCAAAGGAAATCACATTTAACAAAGAGCAATTTTGCAGCTTTATCAACTCATAGTCGTTTATTTTGTTTCAAAAAATAAATAAAACAATATTTCATACAATTTGACTGTTTAATTATGTCGGTTACCAAATATGTCAATGTTTACTTATGTTTTTTTTTTTATTGTAGCACGGCATAATGACTGCACTATGCCTGATGGTAAGCACAGTGCAATCCAAAAATAATAGCGACCACCGATTGACACACTATCCATCGCCGGTCGCCACTATCATGCCGGCCTGCTAAAAGCTGGATATGCACAGGCTGATCCCGAAACGCGACCCGCAGAAGCGAATCACTATTACGGGCTTTTTCGCCATGTACATGGTGGTTGCGACCCAGCCAGGCTGTAAAACCCTGCCACTCCGCTTTCGCCATTGCCTCGTTCGTTATTCAGCAGGGTGCTCCACGTGCAGGTGAGGTTGGCTTGGCTGTCTCAAGTCTTACGATGTTATTTGACACCCCTTACACCCCTATGTTATATGTGTGGGCGGTTGGAATGAAACCACACATTTGTGCACGTACGAACATTTATTATAATCACGATATCAGATTTGACATACAATGTTTATGCACTTGTGACGACACAATACTTATAACGATTTCGCGAGTGCGCGGGGGCGCGTGCGCGCAGCCTCCCGGCGTCAGTACTGCGGATCGACTGGCTTGGCACGTAAAACCGATCGCGCACGAAGCGCGATGCCGATCGCAGCCGACCGGTTCCGAGCGGTCGCGAGTCCCGCTACATCAGCCCCCCCGAAGACCTTTAGGTCTGAAATGTAAGTCTTGTCGGGAACTTAACGTTTCTACCAGAACGCGTGACGTACGGAGTCTTACTGGTAGATGCGGGGTCTCTTGTCGTGGTGACTGGGCTGGCAGGTTCAGCGTCTTTTACAATGTACGCTGGTTTTAACCTATCTATGGATACAGTGACAGTTTTCCCTCCGATATCAACTTTGAAGGTTTTCTCCGCGCGTTCGATAACCTTACACGGGCCAGAGTAAGGTAGCTGTAGTGGTTTACGCACGGCGTCTTGTCGTAGAAAAACAGCGGTTGCATTGGGAAGATCCTTATGTACAAAAACTTTTGCAGTACCATGGTGATTAACAGGTGACGGCTTCAGTTCGCGGATGTGTTTCCGAAAGCGGGATAGGAAGTCGCTGTAATCGATAACTTCGGTCCCTGAAGTTCGGAACAGGTCACCAGGTAATCGTAGGCTCTCTCCAAAAACTAGTTCTGCGGAGGTTGAAGATATATCTTCTTTCCAGGCACTGCGTATACCTAACAGTACGAGTGGAAGTACCTCAGACCAGCTTTCGTTATTGTGACACATTATAGCTGATTTTAATTGGCGGTGAAATCTTTCCACTAAGCCGTTTGCAGCAGGATGATAAGCAGTAGTTGTTAGGTGGTTAGATCCGGTTAATTTGGCAAGCTGTTTGAATAAATTTGATTCAAATTGTCTTCCTCTATCCGTTGTGATTTTAAGAGGGCAACCAAAGCGTGAGATCCAACCACTCACGAAAGCATGTGCTACAGTTTCAGCTGTCATGTCTACTAGCGGAATAGCTTCGGGCCAGCGTGTGAAGCGATCTACCACGGTCAAGCAGTAGCGGTATCCATGTGATAAAGCAAGCGGGCCGATTAAATCGACATGGACATGTTCGAAGCGTGAAGATGGCGGTACAAACGTATGTATCGGTGATCGTGTATGCTTCGACACCTTTGATTTTTGGCAAGCGATGCACGTTTTCGTCCATGCTCTGCAGTCTTTTCTAATGCTAGGCCAAACATACCTTTCGGTCATCAATCGGATGGTGGGTGCGGCACCTGGGTGGCTGAGACAATGCACAGAGTCAAAAGCTTGCTTGCGAAACTCGGGTGTGAGATACAGGCGAGGTGCTGAGCCGGACACGTCGCAATACAGCTTGCAGTTGCTGGAATTAGAAACATCAATTTTCTGTAATTTCAGCGAAACATTTGAATTCAAAAGATGTTTCAGCTCGGTGTCCGTGTCTTGCAAAGCAGCCAGCTTTTCTAAGCATATACCACCAGAAATGCTCTCGATACGTGAAAGAGTATCAGCTACGATGTTTTTATCACCAGAGATATGTCGAACGTCAGTCGTAAATTGTGATACGAAATCAAAGTATCGAAATTGACGTGGTGAGCATTTTTCTGATACTTTCTTGAAAGCAGCGACGATAGGTTTGTGGTCAGTCCAGATCGTGAATGGTTTCAGCTCCACCATAAAACGAAACTGTTTAACGGCCTCGTAAATTGCTAGCAGTTCCCTATCGAAAGGGCTGTATTTGCGTTGAGCTGGGGTCAGCTTCTTAGAGAAAAAAGCTAAGGGTTGACATGTGCCATTCAAATTCTGTTGTAAGACAGCTCCGATCGCTACATCAGATGCATCTGTTACCACCATCAGATCTGCTTGTGGGTCGGGATGAGCGAGAAGAGTAGCATCAATAAGGCTCTGCTTGCATTGGTTGTATGCCTCCTCGAGCTCAGTATTCCATACTATGGGTGTTTTCGCCTTAACATCAGAACCAGATAGTAAACAATGCAGTGGTGCCTGGATTTTTGCAGCATTAGGTAAGTACCTTCTATAAAAGTTAATCATACCAAGGAATCTTCTTAACTCTTTTAGGTTTTTCGGCTGCGTGAAGTTCTGGATGGCGCTGACCTTCTCGGGCGTTGGACGAGTTCCCTCTGCAGTGACCAGGTAACCGAGGAATTCAATCTCTGAAACTCCAAATACACTCTTCGCAGTATTCAAAACAGCACCATGTTCCTGCAGGCGTTCAAGTACTTGTCGGAGGTGAATTTCGTGTGTATTATGGTCACGTGATGCTACTAAAATGTCATCGATATATGGGAATGCGAAATCCAGGTCCCGAAGAATCTCATCCATGAATCTTTGGAATGACTGTGCGGCGTTTCTTAATCCAAAACTCATAAAAGGAAATTCAAATAACCCAAAAGGGGTGGTAATGGCCGTCTTGGGAATATCAGATGGCTTGACTGGGATTAAATTATACGCTCGCTCAAGATCAATCTTACTAAATACTGTACAGCCATATAAGTTATGTGAGAAATCGGCAATATGGCGGACGCGCGGTAGAATGACAGTCACTTTCCGCCGCCATTAATGACTGCCCTGCTTGTTTTCCGGATACGAACATGGCGAACGACACTTAGTAGCCTTCTCTCTGAACTTCCGGTAGTACCAACAGTAGTCTTGGTTTTTATCGTTAGAGTGGCGTGGTCTTCGCTGTGAGCTTAAACTACGCCTACGTGATCTCCGCCGCGAGCGTTGCAGTTTAGACAGTGCGGCGACCTGCCGCGTCAACTCGGTGATAGACTGTCGTAGCTCATTGATTTCAGCGTTAGACGTGGGTGTCGCTATTTGCTGAACCTGTGGTTGACCGATGACGTCATTCACGGTGTCGGCGAGGGTCGCTAGTTCGTCTAGGGTGCTTTTGGACTGCGGGCTCGGCACGTAAAACCGATCGCGCACGAAGCGCGATGCCGATCGCAGCCGACCGGTTCCGAGCGGTCGCGAGTCCCGCTACATCTGTTACTTATAAAAATAAGTAAAACCATACATGTTTTGCAATCGATATACTATGTCGTACAACAATGTTTTGGATGCGATGTTAACATGGATATAAACATCGAAGTTTTTATAATATCGATTGTCCCTACTACAAGATTCACATGGAGTGTAAGTGCGGCGAAACAAAACCTGTTGAAACATTTTTATTTGGACTACACCCCTATTCGAAATTATCCAAAACTTTTGTATCGGTTACGGTTACGGATATATATTTTTTTCGAATATCCAAAAGTTTCGTTTACGGTTACGGAGCTCCATAACATCCCTGAAATATATAGCTGATGAGATAAGTAGCCTAACCCTTTTACGGGTTTTATTATGGTAAATGTGCATAAACCAGGAAAAACACTATATCATAAATAGTTTATAAAAAATATCAACCAAAAATTAAAAAAATAAAAATATTAAATTAAATAATAATAAAAATCGTACAATTAAAATAAATTATGTATATATGGGCGCGCGACCGTGCTGCCATCTGGTTTCAATGTACGTAAGTAACAAATTAAATCAAAGCTTCATTTTTTGTAGTGCCACCTGTTAACTAATTCAGAACTTAAACAACACAGGAAATATTATTAGCAAGTCTTTGTGTTAAAGTAAATAAAACATAGAAAAGTACGAACAGTTTACTATGATAACTAACGAATTAAATTAATTATGAGTTAATAGAAGTTTTGGTTATGTTTAATCATCATCTAACGGGATGGTAAAGAAACGTGACGCCATATTGCCGTAACGGATTTCCGTTGCATTGACGTCAAGTTACCTCTAGGCAGCGCTTAAGGAAGTTTTACTTCAAAAACGTAATTTTAAATTGAGCACGTATTAATGTAGTGAAAAATTGTTGTCCTATTAAACACGACTAGTATAACCCTTATATAATAAGGAACGCATCATGGTCGGGTTATCTGGGATCTATTTAATTTACTCAGCGTGCTCATAGTTTTTAAGATGATTGAAAGTAAAGTATAATCCGGTGGGCCAACTTCAAACACTAGACGAGCGGCATGCGAACATTTGGTGAAACGATTCGCGCCGCACCTAGCGTACAACAAATGATACTATGCCAGACTTACACTCCAAAGGTAATATAGACATTAGCTATTTTCGAGTGGGTTAGAATATGTATAACTTATGTAAATAATTATTTTTGCAATATTTATTGGATCATTATTGTTATAGGTAGTTAATTATTATTTAAATTACTGAGATTTTTGTTGGTGTGACAAAAACTATAGTCTTTAGGTACGAATTTTATTTCTATAAGTAGGTATGTTACAATTGAACATAGATAACAGAGAAAAGTATGTATATATTACATATAATATAATATATTACATATAAGTATATATTACAGTTTCCAAATATATTATTATTAATGTTATGTGTAAAT
Organism: Antheraea mylitta; assembly: GCA_014332785.1. Lineage (NCBI taxonomy): Eukaryota > Metazoa > Arthropoda > Insecta > Lepidoptera > Saturniidae > Antheraea > Antheraea mylitta. The sequence continues at coordinate 2,625,837 of JACEII010000025.1, read as the reverse complement.
GTTGTTTGAAGAATTAAGATTCTTATAGTATTGTTTATTTAATAAAGACTGATCATCAAAAATGGTTTTTTATTATAATTTTTCACCTCTGATGTTTTATTGTATTTAATTAATATGTTGATTAGATTTATTGTAAAAGCTTATTTACTATTGAAAAAAAAATTATACAAATTTAGTTATTTTCTGAGGAATTTAAATTTAAAAACCGCTGACACATGTCTTATGTGTGATTCACTAACGTATAAGATATGGCTTAGCTTAGATAGACTTTTTATCGATTTCTAAACCATATATAAGGTAAATTTTCAAAAACAAGAATTAACCGACTTCATTATCAATCAAAAACCCATAAGGTGCTAAAAAGCGGAAAATAGGTACTTTATCAATTTAACCAAATTTAATAAAACATATGAATTGATAAGGGCGTGAGGAATAGGATAAATGCAGGATGGATGAAATGGAGAAATATGTCTGGGGTAGCTTGTGACCCACGAATTCCTTGGAAACTCAAGGGGAAAGTTTATAAAACTATGATAAGACCGGTTATGTTGTAGCATCTGAGTGCTAGGCTACGAAAGAGACGGATGAGAGAAAATTACATGTGGTAGAGATGCGAATGTTAACATGGATGTGTGGTGTAACTAGAATGGATAAGATTAAGAATGAGTATATCAGAGAAAGTTTGAATGTAGCACCAGTTGTAGGGTTCAGGTTCGTTTTCTGTAGTCACTAGACGATTTTATGAATAAAATAATTTATTTGCAAATTAGAAGACATTTATTATTACACTGTTTTTTTCAAGACTGCATATATTTATATTTTGTGTTAGGAACAATACGTTTAAAATTATATAAATTAAAGAGGTTTTAACATTCTCCAATCCGAAGGAAAAATGACCAAGACACTTACAACAAGAACAATAAATAAATACAATTGAGACTACAATATACTGGAAACTATTGTTAACAATACAAATAACAAAAAATAAATTTATACAAGACAAAACTATAATTATACCTAAACAACATAAGTTGCTCAACAGCTTAGGTATCTTCTTTAACTCTCCCCCACCAGGGTCCACAAGAAACTTTAAGAACTTCCATTTCATTCCATTCATTCAACTGCTTGTAGGCCAAATTATTGTTGTTACATGTAAGATGCTCTGTATATCCTTTTGTCAATGATAATCGTACTTCATGACTTTCTGTATTATTATTCTTTACAATGGGCTTGAAAAATGTTATAGTTTTTATTTTTGTATCAGCTGGATTCTCAATACTCAGTGTTTCCAATTCCTCACATTGTGACACAGAAATATCAATTAAAGAACCAATTTCGTTGTAAACAGACATACTAAGTAGGTACCGAACCGCGTAATCCACTCTCAAGTTTGGTTTCAATACTCGTAGCTATTAAATCACTTTCAATTTGTATTAGATTATCATTTCTAAATTTATCAATATCTTCTATCTTAGGGCCGTCGCCAATTTTTGAATTCTGACCCACGAAAGTAGTATCATTGGCGGCATCACCGTAAAACTTTTTTAAATTGTAATTCGGGTAACATATTACGTTCTATGTTATCATTATTATTTGATAATTCCGCTGCTCCATTATGGGTCCCCGCCTTATATAATTTCTGTGAAGGTCGAGAGACGTTTTCATACTCGGATCTTAAATCAAACCATCGACGTTTATAATCTTCTGCGGTTTCCAAGTCAAAAAATATTATTATATCTTCTGATTTTTCTGACCGGAACCATAACTCCTGGTCTAACATAACTGTCGATTAAAAATAACTGCTCAGCCCTTTCCGTGCAATACAATGCCTTTTGCAAGTTTGTCTCAGCACATGTAAAAAATCGTCTTGCAACTGACCTTTGTCTCTTCAAATTCTCCATTACAGTCACGGTCGCCAATAATTGTAGGGTAGGTTCGTTTTCTGTAGTCGCTAGACGATTTTATAAATAAAATAATTTATTTGCAAATTAGAAGACTTTTTTTTTCCACTTTATTTTTGGCAATCAATCTTTCAGATTATTACTGCCATTGTCACGTAGTCAATAATATTACAAGCGTCGTGTAATTACTTCAATTTTAAGCGTCGTGTGAGTCAATATTCTAACAAGACGGTGGATCCCTTGTTAGAACCTTCCTGGGAGTTTTTGCGGCATCACAGAATTTCATGCTCCGTGGTATTATTTTCCATTCACTTCACTTATGCACAATAAACTAACTATATTACGTAAAACAGCACCAAATTTACAAAATATAGAGTCCAATAACACAAGATTATGAATAAAATATAAAATCCACTACATGACAGACTAAGATCCCGCCAAAAACTTTCTAGAAGACTTCTATTATTACACTGTTTTTTTTCAAGACTGACATATATTTATATTTTTTGTTTAGAACAATACGTTTAAAGTTATATAAATCAAAGAGGTTTTAACACCAGTGACAGAGAAGTTGAGGAGTTGAGGAGAGAGAAGTTGAGGTTAGCATGGTATGGGCATGCCATGGGGATAGATGAAAACCATGTGACTAGAAAGGTGTTGAGTATGATAGTGGACGGTATACGAGTAGAGGAAGACCGAAAAAGGTATGGATGGACTGTGTGAAAAATGATATGTGCGTAAAAGTTGTGAATACTGAGATGACATGTGACAGGAGAGAGTGGAAAAAGAAAACATGTTGTGCCGACCCTACTTAGGTGGGATAAGGGTAATGATGGATATGATATGAATATGTGTACTACCTATAAATGTATTGGAAGTCGATGCCAACCGAAATTTCAAATTTGTTTCAGGTAGAAAAGTATATTAATTATATTATACAAATATACTTTGCGAGACGCGACAGTAGTCTTAAACTTTGTACCTATGTAGATGATATGAATGTTCGGCTGACACCAACTTCCAATACATGTCTAGGTAGCACACATATTCATGTTTTATTTTAACAACATTTTTAACCAAATGGTTAATTTGATAAATTATTTATTTTCCGCTTTTTAGTGTCTTATGAGTTTTTGATTGATATTGAAGTCGGTTAATTCTTTGTTTTGAAAATTTACTTTATATTATATATATGGTTTCAATTGGTTGTACAATAAGTAACGTTTGGTGCGAACGCAACCTTATCAATAATCCGCGATAGTTTTACCACCACCACCACCACCAACTCGGCTACCATCCTTTCACGCATAATACACCTTGAGTAATGCAATTACAATGCTTGCGTCATGTTACAATATAGCAACGAACATAAGCATAATAGGATCCTAAAAAATTACGAGTTTTTTTATACTATTGGTGGCAAACGAACATGAGGGTCACCTAAAGGTAAGTGATCACCGCCGCCCATGGACACCTGCGACACGAGAGGAAACACGATGCGTTGCCGGCCCTTAAGAAAGGAGTATGCTCGTTTCTTTAATGTTTTGTTACTTTGTCACGAGTCTCAAGATCAGAACCTAACCAAACTCTCATCAAACTACCCTTGAAGTACATCCTTTCCAATAAAAAATGAATCATCGAAATCGGTTGGCGTGATATTGAGTTGTTCGTCTATTTGTTGTATACATACAAAACTTATACAGTTTTGCACTGGATACCGTTGTCAGAACTGGACCACATGGGAAGTACCAGCTTTTAAATAAAAAAGAATCATCAAAATCGGTTCACCCAGCCCAAAGATATGAGGTAATAAACATAAAAAAACAGTTGAATTGAGAACCTCCTCCTTTTTTTGAAGTCGGTTAAAAATAAAATAAAATACCATGGAATTGCACATCTTAAAACTGGCTAAGGACGACCCACAAATGGTATATCTTTATGTTCTAAGAATAACTCATACATATTACAATGTAATAATTATTCAATTAAATATTATAGTTACCGTGGAAATAGAATATAGTTGAAAATTGCCTTTTCATAAATTAAGAAATTCGTGCATTTCATACCAGTCTAGAAAGATAGTGGTATATGGCTCGCCATACGGGATGGAAAGATGAGGCGTCCTTTGCTTTGGCGGTCTGGGAGACAGTATTAATCTTTGTTCCTTCAATTAACGACAGGGCAGAACCCTCATTGTAATTTAGTATCAAGTTTTTTTTTTTTTTTCGAAATGACTACGCTTTTGACCCAGCAAGGTCTTAACAGCTTCATCGGACTACTAAGGCGAGCGCTTAAGGCACTCAGCCGATTTTATTTTGGCAACCAGCTCAAGGGTGCACGGCACACCTCGGCTTGGCTGTTGCCTGTTGCATGCAAAATCGCGACCTATCTTAGCTAACCTAGCTAACTATTCATATATGTATGAGTTATTGAAACGTATATGTGTACCAAGCATACACGCCTCAACAACTCCTCCATATATTTATTATCGCAAAATTGAGAGTTTTTCAGTTCGATAAGGAAAAAAAAAGTAAACCCTTCCACTTTCATGTGTAAGCGTGTAGCGTGCACGTGTGTGGGGGTGATCGTGTAGTCTTGTAGCGGTGATGTATATTTGTGTGTCACCGTATCGCGCAAGCAACGCACTCAAGGGCTCCCTACCGAGGGATCGAACCTAGGCTTGAGCCGCTGCCGTGCGAGGCCTAATCGGGTCTCCGAAATCGGACGAATACGTAATCAGTTGTTTGTGAGAATGTATACTGGTGTATAGGTATTTATCATCTATGTACAACAGTGAATATCTGTACTCGTATAATTTGTGTACAAAGTGTTTTCCTGAATAACCTACATGCATTGTAGGATAATAAAAATATTGTGAATAATATTAACTTCTTATTTATTTAATAAAAGAAAAAAAAATGTTTTCTTGTCGGTCACCACGTTCAAAAAGTGTAACTTGAATTAATATCAAAGAAAAAAAAACAAAGGAAAAAAAATACTGCATAAATAAAATAAATAAATAGTTATAATTGCATAAGTTAATAAATAATGCTATGCAATAGCTTTACCGCGGCAGTCCCCGAGTGCCACACGTATTTTTTTGTCTATGAAAAGTACCCTATGTACTCTGTACTCTTCATATTGAGTATGCAAATATTTATGATCCATTGAATACTTAAGAGACGTGAAAGCATAAACAAACACATTCACGGTTTAAATATCAGTTAAGCAGGATGAATAGGATGCGGCATCGAAGACTGGGCTTTCATAGAGTTAGGAACATAATATTTAACCTTTTTAAATAAGTCACAGTAGTGATCATAACCACAAATTATAATGAATAGTTTGTACTATAACCATATGAAAGGATATTGTATTATTATTTCCTTGCGGTTTCAGAAATATCCTGATTGTTTTTGTCAGTTACATTTTTTTTGTACATAAAATACAACATGTCAGTGTTTATTAAATCATCGCAATTAAAAATAGGATTATAATATTAGCAAGTTATTTCAAGCAAAAAAGAAACGACACTCAAAAATATGAGTCCATAAGTCTATGAAAGGTGATTTTCAGCTCAGTTTTCTTCGGTTCGATTTTAATGCTAGTTCAAGGAAAAATAAAAACAATTACTAATTACAAACGTCTTTAATTAATATACATTTAAAATTATTTACATTATAATGTCAATTTATAAATTAAAAATATATACCAGGTGAAAGTTTAAACGCTCGCAGTATTCTAGGATATGACACTTCATGGTCACATTTAACATATAAAATAATAATGTCAAAACAAATACTAATAAACAATAAAGAAAGCTAAGTTAAAGTTTATTCTAAGACTTTCAAAAGTTTAAACACAATCTAGATATAATGTCCACTGTCGAAAACTACAATGGGCGATTCTGAGTATATAATCTACAATAATTAAACGGACAAAAAACACATTTGTTTTGTTCCTGACGATCCCACGTCGACTTTCATATGAAATTGAAATCACCCGACGGTTATTGACATAGACGCGTAGAGGTTTGTGTATGATTTTTGTATTAGGTATTAATATTAAGCATCTATTTTTCTAATTGATTTAGGACGAGAATCGAGTGAAGAATGTCCTCCATAAATATTGCTACTGTCTAAACATTCAGCCTGTATATTATCATCTAAATGAAGGCAGAGTTGGCGGCTCCATAGCCATATCGATTAAATCATCGATGTCGTCACTGCTGAAGAAAGTTAATTCCAACTGAAAAAAAAGTGATCGATTTTTGGTCAAATATAAAATAAAAATAAAGAAAAATATTAGATAACCTAAAAACAACTGATTTTTAAGATCAAGGGAAGCAGCGGGGGAAGGGGTGATTGCTTCTCACCGTGGAAAGTAATATTTACAAAGATATTTATGATAAAAGTTTTGAGATTATGTGTCATTTCCGAAGAATCATTGGTTATTTTGTGTATTAATAACTTGATGATTTTTAAGTTGAAACGAAACGTTTTAATCTCTATTTGGTTACGTTAGGTAAGACTTGTCAAAAAATAGCGTGAGCGCGGAGCATTTAATACACGGGTATCATGTGTTTTACTGCGTTTATAAATAAATGCGGCAGTATTGTCATGATAGTTTTAAATAAATCTTGTTGTGCAAATTGTGTTTGGATTATAATGAAATAGTTACCATCCTCTGTGCGTCGGTGCAGGGCGCGCAGTGCAGACGCCCCTCGCGGCACTCGCAGCGCGGTGCGGGCCCAGCGGCGCACTGCGGGCCCTGCAGCGCCGCGCGCGCGCCCGCCACCGTCGCGAACCGACGCGCCGTCCCGCGCTCCCCCTGCAGCTTCCCGCCAGCGAATATACTGCCTGCAAACATACACGCACGGATACTTGAGATTCACCCCCATACTTGGGAATTTACCCCCTCGTCATTGGGATTTCCCCCTCACAGTTGATATTTACGCCCTCATACTTGGGTTTTATACACCCTACGATTGGAATTTACCCCCATAATTGGGATTTATCCCCTCCCCCTCTCTATTTTTTTTTTTACGTGGGGAAATCCCTTGTGGATACCCACCCTCCCGGGGGAGAGGATGGGTTATGTCCGACTTGCACGGACTAAAACCCCACGGTGTACCAACAGACCGTAGTGTTGGGGCGGCAAAGGATCGTGCTAAGCTATTCCCCTTAGATAGCCTCCCCAACGGTCCGCCCGGCGGAAGGTGGCCGCCGAGCTCCTACCTATAGAGAGGCAGCTGGGTACACACTAGCTGCCTCCCCTCGTCCGCCGGACCTGTGCAATGAGGGGATGAGTCCCCCGACTACATTCCCTCAGGTCCGGCTACGGTGGCAGAAGGAGTTGGGCAAAATGCCGCCTCCTCCTGCCGGTCGTCCGTTGGCGAAGACGGCCGCTGAGGGGGTCCGCCTCGCGGGCCCTCTCCGCCGCCTCCTTTTGCGAGATGACTTCCTCGCAAAAGGAGGCCACTACTCGCCACGCCTGCTCGCTGCCGAGCATGGACGAAACCACGCTCGGCAGCGACAAATCCTCCCCCACCACCGCCGCCAGAGTGCGGCGCTCCACCTCCCACGCAACACACTCAGAGAGAGTGTGCTGCGCGGTATCCTCCTCAGCGCCGCACTCATGGCAGGCGGTGGTCGGCTCCCTACGAGCGATCCGGTGCAGGTACCATCCGAAACAGCCGTGTCCGGTGAGTACCTGTACCATCCTGAACGTCAGGGAGCCCCACTCCCTCCCAAGCCACTCTCGCAGGACCGAAAAATTAACGTTACATAAAATAGATCGAATCATAACCACTACGAAGTACAAAGTAAGTATATGTTTATCCCACCCCTCCCCTGTAACTATTGCTGAGCCATCATCTCTTTTAATAATATAGTGATAAAATATGAACTAGTGAGCAGCGTTTATTTATCATATTATCATACTCTACATACATTTATCATACTCTTACCGCTCCCCTCAGAAGTCCACAGCTTCTCTACATGACATCAGTTAAAATTTAACATAATAAAAACTAGTGCGCATGGAACCGTCACACGCTGCTGTAGTAAAACTTGTTATTTAAATACAAAATTAGCTGATATATGGTACTACAGATAATGAAGCTTTGATTTAATTTGTCACTTACACTGAAACCAGATGGCAGCACGGTTACGCGCCCGAGTATACATATTTAATTCTATTGTATAACTTTTATTATTATTCAATCTAATTTACTTTTTTCCAAAAAAATTAATTGATTTATTTATAAAGGATTTATAGACAAAATCAAAAATATATTTAAAAACCGGATGGTACAGAAACATGATGTCATATTACTGTAATGGACTTCCGTTGCATTGTGATTCAGTTACCTCCTAGTCAGGCCTGAAGAAGTTTTACTTCAAAAATTATATAATTAGAGTATAAGCAATTTAACACACGCAACAAAACTTTTAATTTATTTAATACAACTGTTTCCTTACTTAGATATACATTAACATCTCCATTCTATCAATATTCTTTTTTCCTTCCTAATAAAAAAAAAATCTTGCTTGTTGTCCGCGATAACACCGATATACACTAATATATGGACCGTTTATTTTGAAAGTGGTGTAAGTCCATTTTCTTTTGTTTCGAGAAAATTAAAGGTTACTATATTTGTTGATTTAAAAATACAGGCAAATCATATGAGGTCTGGCATTGTCTCCATTGTTTTATCAACATTTAATTTGTTTATATAAGTTTGTTTTTGGCTAATTAGACTACGATAACACATATTTATGTGCTGTAAATGGACTTACACCACTTTCAAAATTAGACAATTGTAAAAATGATTTAATTTCAATTTCGAAAAATCAAATATCGCTTAAAATATACTGCATTTTAATATAATTTTGTTTACAAATAAGCATAACAACACATAAAAATTTATTTTAGACGGCAATTACATTGTCATTACAATATACTGATTACAAGAATTTATTTATTCTCTGCATGTGGTAGTGTTTTAAAATATGCATGATGCATCGGAGGAAATAGGATAGTAGCTGCTTCATGTCTTTATATTTTTCGTACGTAATAGGTCTGACATTTTGGTACAAAGGCTCCAGGGCGATTATTTCAAATTTTAACGGTCTTCCAGGATGTAGAGGTAATAAATTGATAATTTTAAATTTTGCCTCCGTCATCGTCGTTTTATAAAAAATGGTATATGTTGCAATTTTAAGCAACCTCAACTAACATATTTGCAACCAATTGACCTGTTCCCGATTAGTATTTTTTATCTGTTTTTAATTGCATTTTGGAGATTTTTTGTTGAAATGAAATTCTCCCGTTTCATTTCATATAAAATGAATCTATCCTGTTTTCTACATTAAACACGGAGGGGAAACAATGCAAATCGTCCGCAGGTGAAACCGCGGGACACAGCTAGTATAAAATAAATGAAAAATAACAAAACACTGATCGGTATCCATTTGCTATGCCACCTACCTCTGTCAATTGGACTTACACCACTTTCATAATCGATGATTATGCAATTTAATTTATCGACCTATTTTAAGTTGTACAAAACATGGGATTTTTTTGAGAAATTAAAATATAAAAAAATTACATTAAATTAAGCATGAATTACGTGATAGCTCATTTTTCTCAAAAATGGACTTACACCACTTTCAAAATAAACGGTTCCTATTATTACATTACAACTCATTTCCTATGTTATAATTACATAATTTAAAATATCTGTGTGGATTTGTAAATTGCCATATCTATGTTATTATTTATAAGCTGTAGAATCGCCTTGTTTGTTAAAAATAAAATAAAGAAAACACACCATTGGTTTCCATAGCGAGTGAGGTGCAGAGGCCGAGTTTCTCTTTGGGCAGTTTTACTTGTTTCCTGAGTCCGGCGTCTCCCACCAGTCTCTCGTAGTCCTTGTTCGTGTAAGCCAGACTGCTGTCCACACCTGTTGTATACATAAACAACATTAGAAATAGGAAAAAAATCGATAACTCTGTTTACTAATTTGCGCTTTTAGCCGTGTATTTGTATTGCCAAAAAGGGTAATGCCGCCAAAATCTTCGGACTCACCGAATAAATATTTGGAGGCGCGTTTCTTCGTCAACACGAAATCGTCGTCCATCAGAATGTGGAGAGTGACCGAGTTGTCCATCAAATTGTGATAGATCGTCGAATAGTCCAACTGAAACACAAGATCATAATCAGATATAATAAATAAGTACTTAGATTACCAAGGCTAGCTCGGTTTAAAAAAAAAAAACATTTTAAAAATAAAATAAACTGTTAGGTTTCCCTCACAAAATTAGCTTTTAATTTACCAAAAAAGAAGATACTGCTTTTGTTGTCACTCGGATTTCAACTGGGTTTAAATTTTCGAAGCAATCGATTTTTGACAGCGACAGCGAAATTTACCTTTATATTCTAACTATATTTTTTCATTCCATGAAAACTTAGATAAAAAAAACGTTTTTTATGAATGTAATCTAGCTGATCGATTCATCGTCCCTGAAACCACTTACATACTAAGCTTCAGGAAAATAAATAACATCGTTTCCGAGATCCTGAATATATAGACATATACAAGAATTGCCTGTTTGAAGGTATTAGACAGAAAAATGTATGTATATATATGACTTTATACTTTTTGATTAAGAGATGTGGGTACTCATTTTTTTACATTTATTTAGAATCATGTTCATTATTCAGATTACATTTGTGTAGATCCTCTTGATTATATTGATGTTTCCATGTCATGATATATATAGAAATGAAATTTGTTATAAAAATGTGTGAGGTTACACCTGTAAGTGAGGAAGCCAAGACTCTACGGAAAATTGTGTTTAATTCTCTTTCGTAAATAAGCCTATATTAGGGTACGATGGGACTGACATACTCTGTGGACCTAAATCCCTAAATGAAAAAAAATTGAGCCATCACGAGACGCCTGGCAGATGTAAAAGATCTAAATTGTTTTGTATAAGTTATATACAGAAAAGAACATGTCACGACAGGAATCAGCTATGGCATAATGAAAAGATAAAGCATTACAAATGTGTTCCATAAAATAATTACTCTTTATTTATTTTATTACATTAATATACACTTTTATTAAATACAAAAAAGGCACAGACGCTGTGTGTTTGGCGGCATTTATCAAAGGGTGCTAGATCGTCGGCGCGTGTCGCGTAACGCTAGTGTAACGAGTGGCATCTTGAATCTTATGTTTATACAGCTAGGGTTGCAAATATTTTTGAGTATGTCGTTAATAGTGCAAAATTTGTGTTTTGTGTCGTCACGTTGCCAAGCTAAAATCAGGTTTAGGATGCGCCTATAGATGTTTCACATCAAAAAGTCAGCGAAAGCATATATCTAACTTTTATATTTATAGTCATAAAAAGTAGTTTTTTATATTTAAAATTGTGTCGTCACAGGGCGGCTGTCAGATGTGAAACATCGAAATAGTCCGAAGTGAACGAATCTCAAATTCGCAAATTGCGCTATAGGTATGCAAGAGCAGTGCAGCAAGAGAGATTGCGTACAGTCGCTTGCGCATGGCATCGCGTCGCCACGTCTCGCACACTCGCCACGCCAACAATCAGGTTTACCCTCGCTTATAGATGTTTCACTAAAAAAAAAGTTCTACACATTGTTTTAAGTCGATGCGATTGTAGGTGGAAGTACAGCCACCGGATAAAGTCACAGTGCCTCTACAGTGTTAATTGGCTTACTTGGTTACTGTGATACACTGGCAAATATTGTTGCGATGTTAATTAGACAAAAAATAGAGTGAGGTTGGTAAAGTGCATGGTTGAGTTTGTAGTCTGTCATGTAGTGGATTTCATATTTCATTCATAATCTTGTGTCATTTGACTCTATATTGTGTAAATTTGTCGGTGTTTTACGTAATATAGTTAGTTTATTGTGCAAAAGTGAAGTGAATGGAAAATAATACCACGGAGTATGAAATTCTGAGATGGCACAAAAACACCCTGGAAGGTTCTAGCAAGGGATCCACCATCCTGTTAGAATATTGATTCACACGATGACGCTTAATATTGAAATGATCGGACAACGCTTGTGATATTATTGACTACGTGACAATGGCATTGTTAATCGGAAAGATTAATTGCCAAAAATAAAGTTTAAAAAAAAAAATTACAAAAAAAAAAATTAAACTGACTTCGATATCAGAAATGTATAAAGCACTGAAAAGTGCAAAAATAAATATATCATTAAATTAACGAAATTAAATAAAATATATGGATATTTGCGCTACCTAGAGATGTATTGGAAGTCGGTGCCAACGAATATCATATCATCTACATAGGTAGAAAGTTTAAGTCGACCTCTGAGTATAGCCGAAACAAAGAAAAAAAAAAGAATCATTAAAATCGGTTCATAATTGACGGAGATATCGATTAACATACATAAAAAAAATACATACAACCGAACATAGAACTTCCTCCTTTTTCGAAAATGATAGGTGGTAGAGCCACGCTGAAGCTATTACTGGTTTCAGCATGAATGAGTCGGCTCGACCGGGGCAGTACCACCCATCTAATAGGAAACCGGCGTAAAATAACAGTACTTGCATTATTGTGTTTCGTTCGGTCAGTGAGAGCGCCGGAGGCCCACTTCTCTTCCTGTTCCCTTCTTTCCCTTTTCTTTCCCTCCCCCTCTCCCATATACAGGCTGGCAACGCATTTGCGACTTTCCTGATGTCGCTAGTGTCTATGGACGGTGGTGATCACTTAAGGTGACCCACCAGTTCGTTTGCCTCCTTTGATATAAAAA
>JACEII010000025.1:2578379-2613111 GCA_014332785.1 Antheraea mylitta | reverse complement strand
TCACTTAAGGTGACCCACCAGTTCGTTTGCCTCCTTTGATATAAAAACAAAGAAGTCGGTTAAAAAAAGTGTACGGTACCTTCATGGCGAGTGAGTCGCAGTGTGTGCAGGGCATCAGGATGAAGGTCCTCGGCACGGCGGGGCGGAACGGCAGCCGCGTCGCGAACTGCAGCGCGGAGAACATGTCCGTCCGAACAGTCCTGTTACTTCGCGACGAATCCGGTTTCTCTGTCAATAACATCTCAACTTTACACTACTTCTTTATAAAACACTTTTTTTTTCTCGAACTGACTACGCTATTGACACTTAAGGCACTCAGCCGATTTTACTTTGGCAACCAGCTCAAGGGTGCACGGTACACCTCGACTTGGCTGTTGCCTGTTGCATGCAAAATCGCGACCTATCTTAGCTAACCTAGCTAACTATTCATATATGTATGAGTTGTTGAAACGTATATGTGTACAAAGCATACACGCCTCAACAACTCCTCCATATATTTATGGTCAGAAAATTGAGAGTTTTTTCAGTTCGATAAGGGAAAAAAAGTAAACCCTTCCACTTTAATGTGTAAGCGTGTAGGCGTGCACGTGTGTAGGGGTGATCGTGTAGTGTTGTAGCGGTGATGTATATTTGTGTGTCACCGTATCGCGCAAGCTACGCACTCAAGGGCTCCCTACCGAGGGATCGAACCTAGGCATGAACCGCTGCCGTGAGGGGCCTAATCGGGTGTGTTATAAAACACCATTAAGGTATATCTTCGAGTAACGTTTAGTCTTCTTCTTCTTCTATTTTATTTTTGACAACCAGTCTTCTATTTAGTAGACCATTACAGCCCTTGTCAAGCGAGCAACGATATTACAAGTTTATTGATATAACTTCAATGAACTAACAAGACGGTGGTTTTTGTGGCAAGTTAGAATCCATGTTCCGCGGTATTATTTCCGATCCACTTCACTTGTGCACAATAATCAAACTATATTACGTAAAGCGCCACCAACATTACACAATATAGAGACAAATAACACAAGATTATGGATAAAATATAAAGACGACTACATGGCATTCCAAGATCGCGCTAAAAACTCCTAGCGTTTAGTCCTTGTTTAATTAAAACCGGTTCGGTGTATCAGAAGTTATTGTACTTTTAATGACGGTAAGACTTATGTAGGTGGTAGAGCCACGCTGAAGCTATAACCGGTTTCAGCATGAATATGTCGGTTCGTCCGGGGCAGTGCCATCCGACCCAAAGAAACACCGACGTAAAGTAACAGTGCTTGCATTGTTGCATTTCGTTCGGTCAGTGAGAGCATCGGAGGACCACTTCCTCCTACTCACTCTTCCTTATTCCCCCCTCCTCAAACACTTGGCAGTCCCCTGGTGTTGCAAGTGTCTATGGACGGCGGTGACCGCTTAACATCAGGTCACCCGCCTATTCGTTTACCTCCTATGATATATAAAAATATATATTCTTAATTTTTATTCTTATCATTCTTAATACATCCTTTTCAATCAACACAAAAAACAATCAAGGTATATTTTCTATTAGCATTTAGTCCTTGTTTCATTAAAATCGGTTCGGTCTTTCAGAAGTTATTGTACTTTTAACGTCGACACGATCTATTTAAAAAAATAATAGTAGATGAGTGTTTACATTTAGTTTTTTTTTCTTCTATATCGCAGAATAGAATATCTGCAACTTTTTTTCCTTTCGTTTGATCTATTGTATACGTCAAAAATCGTATCTGTAACTATTGGATTTTTTTTTGTTCTTATGAAATAACTATTAACTATTTTAGGATAGATTAATTAATGAAGATATTGCTTTTATGGCATAAAGGATGATAATGAAACCGCCCTTCAGATAGATTCAGAACGTCGTGGACGTAGTTCTTGAGATTAAACGACTCCTTTTTCCCCTTCAAGATTTTTTCGTGTACTGTTTTTTTAAACAATGATTTAATGAACAATTAGTATACTACCGAGATTGAATTTATCGAAGTGCTGCAGTATATCCATTGAATTGGTGAACACCTTGTTGTTAAGATACAAGGCACGGGGCTTGCGATAAATCCCGTTTCCACCGAATCCCACCACAGCATACCTATAAAACCCAAACGATTCATTTTTATCGAGTTAATTTTTTTATTTCTATCGACCAGCATCACCGCATATATCCATGAAAACCAATCGATTCATTATTATTTAGTTCATCTCTTAGTTTTATCGATATATCGATTCGATGTCGATACTTTCGAAGCCTGGACGTATCCTATCGAATTTGTATGCATCTACTAATTCATCAATTCATACTGGGAAAAGTCTCGCATGACGTTAAAGGACTATATATGGTAGTTATTTAATTTATTTTTGTTGTAATCCGCGAGGGCAACATCCGTTCCCCCCCACGCCTTTCCCCTCCTTAGCATACCGCTACAGGATCGTTATCTGCGATGATTAGTAAATAGTTTGATATGTCTATTGTCATAATTAGTTATTGTATATTACAGTTCTTAGTTTTCCAAATCAAATCAAATCAAAATACTCTTTATTCAATTTAGGCCCTGAAAAGGAACTTATGAACGTCAAAACTACCACCGGTTCGGAATACAATCCAGTCATCGAGAAGAACCGGCAAGAAACTCGATCTGGTTTATCTTTTCATAATACACGTTTTTTAAATATAATTACAACATAGAAAACATATCGAGGTTACATTCGTTTATAGTGGATGCATAGAGAGAGAGAACTCACTTCCAGAAGTCGCCATCGTTCACATATCGTTCCACCCTGTAATAGCCTTTATGAATTAAGACTCGCTTGACATAACATTTGAACTTATTATCTGGTAAGTGGATAATGTGTTTTGGGACTTTCTTATAAAATCTAACAACATTACCTAAAAAACTATTACTGGTCTTAGTCAGCCTAAAACATGGAGTGACCAGTTTGTTATTATTTCTAGTATTCACATTATATCGATCTTTTACTAAATCCAGATTATCTAAATTTTTGCGGACGTATATCAAATTCTCAAGAATATATTGGGAGGGCAGAGTTAAAATACCGAAATAAATAGATAAATTACTTAAATCTGAGAAATGTTCTTGTAAGTATCACAAATATATCAACATTTTTTTATACGTGACCTGTTATCAGCGAGTCCACCGGCTTGTAGCATTATATCGAACGCCTCGACGAATAGTTCCATATTCTTGTTTTTCCTGATATTCTTGTTGCAATTGTGCGATTCCACTATGAACACGACGTCAGTAGAGCTGGGCACGTGTTGGAGAGTGTGGAACGAACCTTCCTCTATCACATCGCCTTGTGGCGTCGTACATCTGTTTAACAGAATTCTTTCTATTCAACCAATAACAACCCACGACATTCATTATTGAAGTGAAATATCTTTTCAGATGTGGTGTGAATTGGATTTCATGGAAAGAAAATATGTAACGAAAAAGACACGTACATACAGAGCGGCTGGTTAGTCGGTAGCAATCTTTTTAAAGGATAATCATTGATCGATTCTTGTTCTAAATCAATAAAAAATTTGGTGCTTCATACTTGATCTAATCAAATAGAGAAACGCAAAACTAATATACAATCAACATAAGATGATTTACGGCAAAAACGAACTGGTGTAATAAATGAATCACGCCCTGACTCACAGTCCATCCCGCGTCCCGACCCGTGCCCTGCATCCTATTGTTCGACCGTGTGGCTTTACAACGATACGCAGTTACGTAATGATTAACCTTGAATAACGCCCCTTTAAAATTGTTTATAGAAACTAGGCGTGATTTTTTTACGCTTAAAAGTACCTTTCTCACACTAAAAAAAATACAACAAACTTCAACTAATGTTCTTTTTTTGTCTATTAGTATTTGTTTTGATATTATTATTATTTGTTTTAACTATTTTATTAGTTAAATGTGAACATGAGTTACTAAAAGATGGAAAGGTGTCCCGCTTTAAACATTCACATAGTTTAGGTTTTAGACTGTGAAAGAACGACCTAGTATTATATAGATAGTTCCTAATGTACTGAAAATATATACCACGAGAGGGAGAGTAACGTTGATATCTATTATATATTATTTTTTGTTAGTGTGTAGCCACTATCGCACACGTTTAGAAATTATTCTGTGTTGTATATTATTAACATGGTTAATATTTAATGAAATATTAGAAAATAATGGCGAAAATTAATGTTTACCATCTGCATAGTGTATTGTATTAATGTTATTCTTTTACAAATTAATCAGAATACTAACTTTCACTTCTACGACGAGTGAATTACACATATTTTTTTTTTTGGCTACTTGTTGTTTTAAGACCTTATTATAGGACAGCGTTCAATTATTGTGGAAAAGTTATGTCAAACTTTGTTGAAACCTGGCTAGCTAGCAAACGTGATCCAGCCCCGCATTAACCCGCCCATATCTAAGCAACATGTAATGATTTCTTATTCACCATTGATATTGGGAGTACGCCATCTCATTTCCACATTCTATCTAAGAGAGTTTACGTAAGTGTGCGTTATCGTGCCATTTGTTTTGTCAAAATATGATGTAGGCAGTGTATATAGAGCTGTTTAGGTATAGATGGGTGGGTAGATACCGGTGGCAGTGGTCCGGCATGTGGGTAGGCACGTGCTGCTGTGAGCACAGTTCGAGGTACGCGCTGGCGAGTGCACACGCGTCCACGCCCCCAGCGCACTCCGCGTGGAACGGTAACGCGTCGATCTGTTTACAGACCAACACTATATCGATTAAGTTATATAATCTAACAATAATAACACACCAACAACTACTCGGCGACACACTTTCAACTTGAGGGTAGAGTAGCTAGTCAGACGGACACAAAAAGATTGTGTATGCACACGCGTTAGAAGTTATACTTCTTTGGCGTAACAAGATAAAAATCTTTTCAAAATGTTATCTTTCCTCTTATTCTGCGTTCGTAGAAAAAACGACAGTAACAATAGAAAAAAGGTATTTAGTACATTGAAAGTTGTAATACAAAGAAATACAAATAACAAAAACAAATAAACAAAATTTTGACTATAGCTAACTTCAGGGTGACGGTTTTTCGTGACGGTGCGCACGCGCATCGTAATCACTCCATGGTGTCGGTTTTTCGTGACGGTGTGTGCGCTTGCATCGTAATAACTTCAGGGTGTCGGTTTTACGTGACGGTGCGTGCACGTGCGCGTCGTATAAGTTACTCTCATCATTTTTTCCTAACGCGTCAAAAGAAGTATAACTTCAAAAAACCCCAACCACAATACAATTACAATGAAGGACAGTCTTACCACAGAGAAGCACGGGTGTAGCGGTGAGACCTTGTTCTGGAAAAACTTCTCGCATTGCGTGTCGTTCCCGATATCGTAGTTTTCGTGTGGGAGTGAGCTGGTGGTGGGCTGCAGGTTCCACCCTCGTGCGAGGATCGCGGTGCATTCGCTTAGAGTGCCGTTCGGCAGCTGCTGGTCGTCGTACTGCTCGTTGTTGTACGTACCGAGCAGTCCACCGAGACTCGCGTAGTACCAACCTGAATAACAACAAGATTTCTCTTCAATTCGAAGAGAACTATCCCCAATCCACATAATGGATGTGCATAAATACGATACTGGACGAATTACGAAAATGCTTTTTTTTGGGTACCCGATTAGGCCTCCCACGGCAGCGGCTCAAGCCTAGGTTCGATCCCTCGGTAGGGAGCCCTTGAGTGCGTTGCTTGCGCGATACGGTGACACACAAATATACATCACTGCTACAACACTACACGATCACCCCCACACACGTGCACGCCTTACACGCTTACACATGAAAGTGGAAGGGTTTACTTTTTTCCCCTTATCGAACTGAAAAACTCTCAATTTTCCGATAGTAAATATATGGCGGAGTTGTTGAGGCGTGTATGCTTTGTACACATATACGTTTTAACAGCTCATATATATATGAATAGTTAGCTAGGTTAGCTAAGATAGGTCGCGATTTTGCATGCAACAGGCAACAGCCAAGCCGAGGTGTACCGAGCACCTTTGAGCTGGTTGCCAAAATAATAAGGCACTCAGCCGATTTTGTTTGGGCAATTAACTCAAGGGGTGCACGGCAAACTATTTCAGTTCGATAAGGAAAACTACAAGAATGGAAGTACATTAAAATACAAAAATAATGGGTAATGTATGAATAAGTAAGGGCGATACGGCCAACCGTCTCTAACATATGCCTGTCTGTGAGTAAGAGTACGGACTATTTACTTGTTTGTTTATTTTTTCTCGAACTAACTACGTTACTGGCCTAGCAAGGCCTTAACAGCTTCACCGGAGTATTCGCGGCGAGCGCTTAATGCACTCAGCCGATTTTATTTTGACAATTAGCTCAAGGGATTTACCCGCCTATTCCCGCTGCCGTAATCGGACCTAAGGGGATGGGCTGGGGAGTCTATCTCCTCATTGCACAGGTCCGGTGGACGAGGGAGGCAGCTGGTGTGTACCCAGTCTGTCTCCCTATTAGGTTGGAGGAGGCGACCACCTTCCACCGGGCGGAATCTTGAGGCGGCTATCCATCCATAGTTCGATACCTTGCCGCTCCAACATCGGTTTGGTGGTACACCGTGCGGTTTTGGTCCGTGCGAATCGGACATAACCTTTCTCTTCCCCGAGAGGGCGGCGTACCCATAAGGATTTTCACACGTTAATAAAAAAGGGCTGTTGTTTGATATCTATTTCGAGATAGTTTGGTGTGAATTTTTTATCATGGCATATATTATTACATAGCACTACTGCGCTTTTCTGTAGTTTTGGAGTATTGGTGTTATTGTTTTAACGCCGTTAAACTATGTTGTAACTTATATCATATATATCATTATGCATCATTTTCTAAAGGTTAATTTTTTGTTTGTATTTTTTTTATATATCAGTTGAATGTTTAGTCAATAGCAATATTTATGAAGGATACTCTACACTCAATTCTCGTTCTAAATCAATTAAAAGAATGGAAGATTTTATTTGACATAATTATCGAGAAATATACAAAAAATATACTTAATCCTCAAAGGGTCTATGACAAAGCACAGTGTCAATGACCGTCGGGTGCAGTGAAAGTGAAGCCAACCAACTAACAATGGATAATTAATTTTTCGAAGTTTGAACAAATGAAAGGGTTTATTGTTCGTTTTACTATCGAAAGTTATCAACTTCGTGTTGCCACTCGCATGTTTTATCACCGCTCATTGAACCTAGCTTTATTTAAGTTATTATCCATACTTTTGAGAATTCTTAGAACAAACTTTACCTAAGGTTCTGTTTGTTGTCTATTAGTATTTGTTTTATATTATTATTTTATGTGTTAAATGTGAAGTGCCATATCCTAGAATACTGCGAGTAACTAACCTATCATCTGGTATATCCATAGATCGTTATCGTTTGTTTTAACCCATGACGCGTGAAGTGCTAGTTTAAAAAATGAGTGATATCTTTATTATGAAATATAAAAAACCAAAATGTTAGCTTATATTTTTCAATATACACTTCCTTGAAGTTTGTTTCTTTATCGATAAATAAAACTAAGTTTTAATGATGATAAGATCAGTTAAAATAATTAAATATGGATAAGTTACCGGTAACTTGCAGTTTGCATGTTCGGAATAGTAGATTGCACTGTATGTCGAGTCCGGTATCACCTTGCACTGTTAATGTGTCGGTCTGTCTGTCCACCACTACGCCTTCCACTGCTGCCGGGAGGCTCAGCACAGTTTGCCCCACGGACACTTCCTGTCCAAAACGAATTTAACTTTAGTTTAATATATAAAAAAACATGTCAGTTCACATACAGTAAAAGTAAAACCTTAAGAAAATGATAAAAGATTTATAAAACCAATACACATGATTAGTACCCCCAAGCTGGTTATGACGTCTTTATTCATAGTTTCGTAATACACATTTGCAGAAATACACGTACTACTAAGGAGAATGCGATTAAATGAAACACTGTATAATGTATTCTGTCTCACTCTCTAGTACTAATTCTTACAGATTTATATTTCTCTCTTTAATGTCGCTTTTTCGTTTAAAGAAACTTAGGGAAGTTTCAAATCATTGAGGGGCTAAAGAAGTTTTCATTTTAATATTATTGTACAAAATAATAACATATATTATATATATGTCAGCGTAGCGATAAAATGGTGTCTATAATGGCATATGTCGTCATCCATAGTGACATTATGGTTATAATCTGATTGATCGATCCACCAACAACAATTGAATAATACATTAATTAATATAGAAACATAACACTGACTATAGTCCGAAATTATCTATAGGTACAACTAACGGAACTGCCTAAACGCGTATACCCAACATCTAGTTATCGGTCGCCTTTTAAGGCATCAAGATACATAATTAGCAGATACCTCCAACCAATGGCGTCTCAAATCGGGGGTAAATAATGAACAGTCGATAACTTCAACCTTTGAGGTCATTAGTAACACCCCCAATATGGTCAATAGCGCAGTATCGCATGTCAATATTGATTCCCACTATATATATATATATATTTGGATATGAGAAATCTGTGTATAATTTTTATTATTATTATTATTAGAGCTCGACAAAGTGAATACATGATTATAATCATATTGCAATAGAAAAACACTAAAGTGTTTAATTGTTCATTGTTTAATAATATAGTTTGATGAAATTGATAAGTAATATTGGCGATATATCTTATTATGTCAACATGATTGTAAATAACGTATTACACTAGACTGTATTAAATCCATAACGGCATGTATTAAAATGTATCAAGAAGTATTTACTCCATACATAGAAACTGGCTAATGATATGATCAAATTTGTCATTTTTGTACCACCAATTATAGTTCTATCGTGTTTCCATTTGGAACATTGTTAATTGATTTATGAGTGAAAATTGTAGGTGGTAGAGCTACGCTGAAACTATTACTGGTTTCAGCATGAATGGGCCGGCTCGCCCCTGGTACTACCACCAGACCCACAAAAAACTGACGTGAAGTAAAAGTGCTTGCATTGTTGCGTTTTGTTCGTTCAGTCGGAGCCGGAGGATCACCTTCCCTCCCCTCTCCCCCCTTTCTCCCTCTCCACCCATCCCCCTACTCCCAAACATAAGCTGGGAACGCACTTGCAACTCCCCTGGTATTACTAGTGTGTATGGACGGCGGTGATCACTTAACACCAGGTGATCCGCATGTTTATTTGCCTCCTATGCCATAAAAAAAAATTCTTTAACATTTTCATTAAAAGAACAACTTAGTACTAGACAGGAGTTTAGGCTCATAGAGGACTATGAGATTAGGGTTATGCGATTATCGATAAATCGATATACTTACTTCTTTGTATAAATCGATGTTGATGAGAGCGGATCGAGTGAGCACTATGAGGTCGTAGCGGCCGCGATCGTTCGAGGACATGAGAACGGTGAAGTTGTTCTGGCTGTAGTCCTTCGTAAGTAGGAAGGTGCCGGCTTCCGATACAGTGAACACTCGTTTGTCGAAAGTAACCAGTGTACCCTGACCCGTCATCATTGCCATACCTGAATAATTGAATATTATTTTATATATTCCGATTGTTAGTTGAAAGTAGATCGATGTGGTTTATACTTTTTTTTATCTCTATTTTTGGCAACCAATCTTTCAGATTATAACTGGCATTATCGTATAGTTAATAATATTACAAGCGTTGTGTGATTAATTTAATATTCTAACAAGATGGTGGCTTCCTTGTTAGAACCTTCCAGGGAGTTTCTATGGCATCTCAAAATTTCAAACTCAGTAGTATTATTTTTCATTAACTTCACTTATGCACAATAAACTAACTATATTATGTAAAACATCACCAAATTTACATAATGTATAGTCAACAAACACAAGATTATGAATAAAATATAAAAGCCACTACATGACAGATTAAAATCCCGCCAAAAACTCTCAAGATTTACACGTATATATATTAGTTTTTCGATGAAATTCCAGTTTAGTGATGGCATTACATCATATTTATTGTCAACTCGATTATCGATACTAATTCAGTGTATTCGAGTAATCAATATTGTTTTAAATGAAATGTCATCACTTCTATTCCATTAAAAATTGGTTAATTAAACGTAAATACAAATTGAATACGAAATCGATTTGACAAATCGATTGCAAGTATTTTGGGGATGCGATAACTAAAATGATATTGCAATGAAATGCATATTGTCTTTTATTCTAGTCTCCATGTCCTATGGGAGAGATTAACAAGTTCCAAAGTTGTACAGTACAATGAACTCCTAAACTGATCGAAATCGATAGTCATGAAAGTAGGCATTTATGTATAATTTGGAGACATAGGATAGTTTATATTCCGATTAATGGTCTCAATATTTTTAAGTTCAAATTAAATAATTGTCAATGTTGATTATTGCTATTAATTGTAAGTTTCATCAGTCAGAATCAGATGGCGCTATAAATTATTTTGTTGACAGAAAACTGTAGCATTGACTGTTATATAGATATTTCAAAGATGGCACCACATTTTAATTTTGAAAATAGGTATCATAATTTTAATTCAACGCTGACTGGCCGGGTCAACTAGTAAGAATAAATAATATATTTTTTTGATGTGAAATATCTATAGGCGGAGGGTAAACCCTATTTGTTGGCGTGGCGACGTAGCGACGCAAAACACGAAATTTGCATTATTAACGAAATACTGAGAAACATTTACACCCATATCTGTACAAATATGACATACAAATTGTTTTATCGGCCACTGTTTACACTAATGTTATGCGGCACGCACCGACAACCTAGCGCCCTTTGATAAATGCCCGCAAAAACACCGCGCCTGGGCGTTATTGAATTTTTGTATTTAATAAAAATGAATACTTATGTACTAAAATAAATAAACAGTCATTATTTCATACAACAAATTTGTAAAGCTTTATCTCTTCATTATGCCATAGCTGATTCCTGTCGTAATCTGTAATTTCGATACTTCACATCTTTCAGGCGTCCCGTGACGGGTCAATTTTTTTAAAATTCTCTTTTCAATAATATTGTATGAGTATAGATTAGTAATGACAAAAAATATAGTGAAGAAACTGACCAGCAAACGGCGGCATAACGTTGTTAAAGTCCATGTACGGTCTTATATCGTAGTAATAAGACCATATACTCTTGTTGGTTGTGAGCCAATCGTCTAGGAAATCCCTCACCGCCTTGTATTCTGATATCTCTGTGAAATCCGGTGTCCGGTTGAAAGCATGCCACGAGAACGGTAGCTTTTGTTCTAGAAGTATCTCTCCTACCCTCGGATCAAATATGAAATTGGTCTTTGGTGTACGATGCCTGGAATGAATATTAACATGATTTGTGGAAGGAATAGTTTTTTTTTTTTTATTGAAGCACGGCAAAGTGACTGTACAATGCCTGATGGTAAGCATAGTACAATCCAAAAACAGTGGCGACCACGGAGAGACATACTATCCGTCGCCAGTCACCGCTGTTTGTTAACACGACTTACGGTAGAAGTTGACTGGTAGAAATCGTCACGTAGAGAAAATGCGTTATGTCTTTTCCATGCGTATCTCTCTTCTCTCTGTCTGTACCTTTCTATTATGCTCGTAATTATGAAATTTGAGCAGATGTTAACCATGCACTGGCGGTGATATAATCTATTAAGATTGACTGAACGCGTGGAAATTTAGTTAAAACTTTTTATTAATTTCGCATTTTTTTATTAATATAATTTATTATTCATTACATCGTATCTAGTTTTTATAAATTAATATATTTTCTATATAACTATAATTAAACTATTTAATTTGATTACTGACTTTATATTATTAACGTTGGGTAAATGATAAAAAAAAAGAAAAAAAATATAACGCTTGTTCTTTCAGTGAAATATTAACAATCTAAATATTTATATCGAAATAGTTAAAGCAAAAGCGTAAGGAACTTCCGTTGTCATGAAGGTACACTAATTACACACTTTTTTATTGTTTTTTTTTTTTTATTACTTTATTTCTGGCAATCAATCTTTCAGATTATTATTGCCATTGTCGCGTAGTCAATAATATTATAAGCGTCGTGTGAATCAATATTCTAACAAGATGGTGGATCCCTTGTTAGAACCTTCCAGGGAGTTTTTGTGGCATCTCAGAATTTCATGGTCCGTGGTATTATTTTCCATTCACTTTACTTAGGCACAATAAACTAACGATATTACGTAAAACACCACCAAATTTACAAAATATAGAGTCAAATAACACAAGATTTTGAATAAAATATAAAATCCACTACATGACAGACTAAAATTCCGCTAAAAACTCCTTTTAATTAAGTTATTTCCCTTCTTTCCATAAACGTTGAAGCTACAGCTTTAGGCTTAATTATATATGGATTTCTGTGCTTTTGAAATCGACAATAATATCACGAGTTGGCGTGATGATCACGCCAATATTTTCTTTCGATCTTTAGCACAGTAGTGGGACCTACATACTGGCATTTTTATTACTAATAAATTTAATCATTAAATTGATTAATCAATTAATATAATTAATTAAATAGTCAATTAATTTTATATTGTAATTAATTAGTAAATAAAAATGAAATAAATTAATTGATTAATTATATATTTTAATTAAATAATTAATAAAAAATAATGAAATAAATTAATACAATTAAAATGTTAATAAATTAAACAAATAAATATAAACAAAACTCACAGTTCTTCATATTGTAAGGCGGTCTTGGCTAAGGCGGTTAGTTTAGCGTAGAGTATCTCTCCGACGGTGTTCAGAGCTTCGCTGATCAGGAAATAGTCGTACCACCATTTCAAACGGACGTACGCCTCACGATACTGTTATATTTTATTATTTTTTTCATTAACACAGGTAATTTTAGAATTGGAGATGTATTAAATTTTTATGTTTCTAAAATTATCCTGAGAGTATTTCATAATTTTCCGATATCTAAGAAAATTTCATTTTCAGAAAAAGGAAAAGAAAGATATTTTTCGACATAGTAATACAAGTGTACAAAAACCCCTTAAATATAAAAAAATAAAACTATGACAATGATAACTGGTGTTAGCGTAATGCCGCCTTTGTAAACGGCTCTGATTTTCAGCCAGGTCTTAAATTTCCCGGATAAAATATAAGGTCGTAATTTTACGAGTCTCATATCAATATTCACTTTATAAACAAAAGTATAGAAATAGTAATAAAAGGAACATTTTTATGAAATAAACGAGATATCTAAATATGGTGTCAAAATATTAGGCGTTTTGGCATGTTACCATCAATTCATTACGGCCAAAATTCACATTTGGCAAAAAAAAGACACATTTCAGTCTTTTCAGTCAGTGTATCGTCTGAAAGGAGATCGAAAAACGTATGGATGTATTGTGTGAAAAATGATGTGTAAAAATCGCCAATACTGATGTAACATCTGATAGATGATAGTAGAGAAGGAAAACATGTTCGTTGTTATTACAAAAAAGTTAAATACGTATTGAATAATTGTTTTAAAAAGGTTACGTTTTAAATGCACCGTGCTCGCTGAATGTTCGACATCTCGCTCTTTATCTCGCTTTGGTTATGTTAGGTTATACTTGCTAACAAAAGGATAACGTGAAATTGCACCGGGCGAATGCGGTGCATTTTATACGAAACGCATTTAAAGCAAGTATTCAATACATTTAACTTTTTTCTAATAACACCGATTGTGCCGGCCCTACTTAGGTGGAATAAGGGTAAGACGATAATGATGAGTCTGTGGTAACTGTCGTTCGGAAAAAATCTTTAAGAATATTCATGGACCTAGGATTTTTTTTTCGATTTCAGACCAAAATCTATCATGAATCTATCATTTTTTTTTTAATTTTAGTTCTCTCTTAGATACGAAAATGATTAAGCGTCAGCAGTATATTATATGTGCCAGTACTAAAATATACTGAACCATAGATAAGAATACTCACCTTTTCTTTAACATAAACGACTTGCGGCGTCTTCATAAAGTTCTGCCAGGCGTTCCTGAACTCGGAGTAGAGCTGAGCGAACTCATCTTTGAACGGTATGTATTTCTCTATATTATTCCATACAGCGTTCCAGATCTTGTAGCTGTACTTCTTAATGTTTGTTATCAAATCGTTGTTCATTAGGTCTTTATATATCCTGATAACAAAAAAAAATGTATCGATGACATGCGGTAGAAGTGAAAATTTAGGAGAGTATGTCTCCCCGTACCTCGATGCTAGAAGGCAAGCGAGTCACTACTTCTACTCTACCTAGTCACTTGACACAGTGTTACATCCACTACTGCATCGTTAGACAAATAAAAATAGCGGTCAGAATTTCAAAGCCATTCCATAAGAAGTTTGACTTAAAAAAAGTTAGTTTTAGTGATTCATCACAATCTCATGTTATAAATGATGACTATACCACGTTATGACTGAATTACTTAATTATAACATATAATATAACATGCTCAAGGAAAAATATTTTCAAATGTAACTGCAGGAACAACGGAAATTCCAACTTTATGAATTCGAACCTATTGCCATTTTTTAAGTATCCAAATATTCCACCATTGTGATCCATTATCTCTTTAAGAAAATATATTTCATTGATTCTTATATCTGTATAGTGGTTATATATTTATTTTATTTATCAAAGAATCAACACCAGTCACATAAAAAAGAAGCTAAAACATACATACTTAAAATTGTTCATGTCACTAATTATAGTTGATTACAGCATTTATCAACATAAAATACGATGTGGAAGACAATAAAAGTAGAAGAAACAATTATGATAAAATTAAATAGGAATAAGAAAATAAGGATAAGAACAATTTAATAATGTATAATAACTCAAGAACTAAGGAAAAAAATCATGAATTCATTAAATGAAAAACTAATTTTTACTTTCTTTTTGACGACCAATCTACTTAAATATTACTTGCATTGTTAAGTAGGTTATAATATTACAAGTGTCTTGAGATTATTTCGATGTTCTAACAAAATGGTGGCCGTCTTGTTAGAATTTTCCAGCCAACTACATGACAAGTTAAGATCGCGTTAAAAACTCCCAAACGATAATTATTAAATAGAATAACAAAAAGGGTATGGCAAAATAAATAAAATGTTTAAATGTTAAATTAACATCTTTTTCTTCATGTTTTTTGACCATGTTAAACCCATATTTAAAACGAATCTTATATGTTAAAATCCTCCAAATTAATTAAGTTACAAAACGAGTCAAAGAAATAGTCATACATACACATATATATGTATAATCAAAAATATATACTAAAATTGTAATAATTATCAAAAGAACTTATATCCGACTTTTATTAAAAAAATATAAGACTTACTTATCGACTTCATGACCGAACGTCGAAACGTAGTTAAAGTACGGCGACACCGTCAATTCCTGAGTCCGGTTGTAGAAGAAATCCATCAATCCCTTCCACACAGTGAACACGAAAGATTCCGTATAATGCAACACTTTGAAGAATAACGGCTCTATCGACTTCAAAAGTTCGTGCCAATACTTCGATAATCGATTCGTCGCGTTCACCCAAGTCTCCTCCCAATACTCCAATAATCTCATATGCAGGTCCCTTATAAAGTTATCGTATTGTAGTATCATCGCTTCGAGACGAGCCGAGACCAACTCCATGAAATCCGCCTCTAAGACCTTGTTGACAGATTCTAGAAAGTTCGCGTACGCCATTTTTATCGTATCGACGACGTACGTCAAACTCTGTTTTATCGACTGGCTAGTGTTGCCCATCATTCCCCACATATCGTTCACTATTCCTGGCAAACTTTCCAGATGGTTCCTTATCGCCATCTCGTCCAATACGTAGTACGTAAACTCGACTATATCTCGTACGTAGAAATCGTTATCACTGTACGATTGATTCAGAAACTTCTCGAACTCGTCCAAGTCGTCCTTTATGACGTGCAAGTCGTTCAAATCGTCCAGAAAATCTCGTACCCTCGGTTTGGCGTCGCTCCATATATTTTTGAGCGCTTGGTGAGCTTCCATTGGCGTTTCCTTCAGTATTATGAGGGTGTCGTTAATCTGGCTGTAGAGGAACTTGAGTGTGTAAACCGCCTGAGCTTTGACTTCGCTGAATATTTGCGGTCGCCACATAAACGAGCTGGTGAGTAAGCGGGAGTGGTTGAGACGGATGTAGGAGGCTAGATCGACTGTAGTGACGTCATCAAAGTCCCTCCATGCGTCTAAGATAGCGGACCGAGTATCGACAATACGCCCTATCACGTGGTACGAGATATCTAAACAAGAGAAATAAGGATCAAATATCTTTGTACTATAAAAATGTACAAATCATTATTACTATACTAATAGACGATGGTGGTATTTGACAATGGATTCCAAGTTTGAGGTCACATCAGGAGTAAAAACCACAATAATAGCTTCCTTAGGCGCGTCATCTATTGACACCACACGGTAGTAACACGGCAGTTATAGAAAGGCTTGCAGGAAGGCATGACAATAATGAATGCCGATTTTTACATTACATTGAGGTTACTATTTAATAAACATAGTGCCATTATATGCCGTTACAATTAAAAAGAATCGCAACTAATATTATAATGAGTTTGTCACTATTACACCTATCTTTACGAAATTCTGATTATTATTGTCAGAAGCACAAAAAAGAATGTAGGAAATCTTTCATCCGAAAAATATGTACTGTTACATATATAGACTAAGGTTACATAAACGCGATCGAAGCCGAGGGTTAAAGCTAGTTGAAACTAATTTTAAGTTTGTTTACAATGAGTATGGCAAGATTGAATTTTCTATACTTTGAGCACAAAACGTAATACGATCCTAGATTATGGGATATGAACTTACCATCGGTGCTGTTTAGATGTGCAATCAAAGATTTATCGTTCATAGACAAAGTGGCGATTCCGGTATCGCTACCAGTTTTACGATTAATGAAGCTCCTTATCGTGTACTCCGGATAAGTCAAATTCCAGGTTCCGTTCGCTTTGTAGAAATAAGTTTCGTTTACTCGCTGGAAAAAATATACAAATATACATAGAATAGTTCTAGACAATGGTAGAACATTAAAATCTAGATAGAGGCATGGCTTTCTCTAAAATGAAAATAATAGAAAAACTGTGCAGTAATAATTTTGCCTCTCTAGGTTTTAGATCTTAAGTTCTAGGCTTATTCATTTATATACAAATTGGTAGAGATGAACATATTAAAATTTTTGTTCACGGTTTCCGAAACGATTTTCTTTAATTTTTTTTTGTATATATTGATAATGTTAACAACAAAATAATTGGAAAAAAATAGTTTTCTCCCTAAATATTGAAACTAGAAAAATCAGGAAAAAATAGATTTGAAATCCGACCATTATAAATAATCACTCTATAGAGGGTGTTCAACTCAGTACCTTTTCTGTAGATAATAATTTAATTATATGCGAGTTTCACACTAATTAACTGAAATAGAAATTAAAAAAAAAACAATCTAATGATGTAAACAAGAACGCAAATCCATTCGACTATTGGTTATACTCTACCTTCCTCAGTTTTCACCATATTCATTCCTTTTTTCTCTTTAGGAAAATGACTATTTTCGTTCTTTTCGCAATGCAACATAATTAATTATATTTTGGAATTCTACTCGACGAAAGAAATTTTATTAAAAAAGTCTAAACAGACGTTTTCATACGCAACCAAACTATAAATATATTTTTTTTTAGTTTAAAGTATTAGCCACTAGCCTCTGCCCGCGACTTCGTTCGCGTGGAATAGATACACTAACACTAACACGTAGCAGTTCTCAAAAGGAATAAACATCCCGATTTTGAAACACTCTTCATCTCTGCCCCGCTCTTATTGGTCTTAGCGTGATGATATATAGCCTATAACCATTCTCGATGAATTAGCTATATAACACTGAAAGAATCTTTCAAATCGGGCCAGTAGTTCCTGAGATTACCCCCTACAACGTCACAACATCACAGACTCACAAACTTTACCTCTTTATAATATTAGTATAGATGTATAGATAAAATATGTTTAATTTTGTATATTTCACTGTTATTTATTTTAGGTCTTCAATAAATTCTATTTTCATAGTAACTTGAAGAATTAATACCCTTTACACTATTATATTGTACCCTTAATTACACTATTATATTGTATCCGTCCTTGATAACTGCTGCTAAATTTATTTGGACATTGTGATGAACTTGGAAATCACGTTAAAAATTTTCGTCATATAGACTAGGTAGGTAAAATAGACAAATAGAATAAATAGATAGATGGAATAGATACATAGAAGAGATCAATGGAATAGATAAATTGACAGATAGGCGTGTAAATAAAACCGTCATAAAATTAATGAACGTTTATAGTAGTGGTAGAGCCAAGCTGAAGGTATTATTGTTTTCAGCACTAATGGGTCGGCTCGTCTGGGGAAGCACCACCCTCTCACAGAAAACCGACGTGAAGTAACAGTGCTTGCATTGATGCGTTTCGTTCGGTCAGTGAGAAAGCCGGAGACCCACCTACATTTCCCTTTTCCTTTCTCCTTCCCTTGCTGCCCCCCCCACCCTCCTCCCAAACACAGGCTGGCAACGCACTTGTGACTCCCCTGGTGTTGCAAGTGTCTATGGACGGTGGTGATCACTTAACATCAGGTGACCTATATGTTCGTTTGCCTCCTATGACATAAAAAAAAAATTACTTACTTCCCAATTTATAATACTGTTATCCATATCGATAAGGAACTTGCTCGCTCTCAGTTTCTCGTAGAAGAGCGACTTCTGGAACCTGTAGTAATTGTTCAGGTAGTACCATTTGCTGTGTATGTTCACGTCCGATTTCATATCGAGATCTAGATTAGTCGATGGATGTTTGCAGGTCAGAGCGAACGAATAGTTTCGCACGGGACCATTCGAATTATCAGTTAGAATCGATTTCAGTTTCAAGTACTCGTTTTCGTAATCCGAGTACTGGAGTTCGAGGGACACGTTCGACATTACCGCCGGCGTGCTTATGTACTGTGCTTTTAAATTCACATCCTGGAAAGTTATATTTGGATATAGTTTTTACGAATAAATACTAGCTTCTAGGGTGTCCATTACTTGTAGGTGTCCTTGTCTGTATACTGGCAGACACGGGTAGGTCAAATATGATGTATCTGTTTTTTTTAATTGATTTAGAACGAGAATCGAGTACTGAGTATCCTGTATACATATTGCTAGTAACTAAACAGTCACTCGGAATATTAAATTATATTCTAAAGTCAACTGCGCCTCATTTTTCACGTATGTAACAATATCATTACATAGTATAAAACAAATTCCTTTGCCACATCAGTCTGTCTGTCTGTTCGCGATAAACTAAAAAACTACTGAACGGATTTCGATCGTTTTCACCAATAAATACAGTGATTTATAAAAAAGGTTTCAGTTTACAATTTGTCAACGTTTTTTCTATAATCAGGGCCGGACAACATCCGCCAGGACCGTTAGTTAAATATATATTGAATTAAATTACAAGGCAAACGGTATATAATTATCCACGGACATAACAATATTACTGATAAAATAGACTTACCTTGCTAAATGAAGGGTGGGATAAGGCGACATCGATGTTATGCATGTTCCCCTCCTGTATGGGGGGGTTGTCCCATCGTCCCCTCAGTTCAGCGGTTTTGTTCTCCGCCTTAACGTCCCAGTTGAGCTGTGCCTTGCCGTCCACTAACGTGTCTTGTAAATTGTAAAAAGCTACCAAATTGAACGTCCTCAGCGGATACTTTACGTTCATCACCAATTGTTGTGATTCTGTCTCATTCTAGGACACAACATTACCACTTTATCTATTATGAACTAAGATAGCCAACACGTTAAACCTACAGGAGAACTGGCTTTTAAGTTTTTTTTTTATTAAAGGAGGCAAACGAACAGGTCGGTCACTTGATGTTAAGTGATTACCACCGCCTATAGACGCTAGCAACACCATGGGAGTTGCAAGGTATTACCAGCCTGTATATGAGTAAGGGGGGAAGGGAAGGAAAGGGGAGAGGGAATAAGAGAAGTGGCCCTCCGGCGTTCTCACTGACCGAACGAAATGCAACAAATGCGAGCACTGTTACTTTGCGTTGGTGTTTCTGTGGGTCGGGTGGTACTACCCAGGACGAGCCGACCCATTCTTGTTGAAGCCAGTTATAGCTTCAGCGTGGCTCTACCCACGTACAAGAGTTAAGTGCGTATACTTGAACATATTATCGCGTTTGTAGGTGGCAAAGCTACACTAAAGTTTTTTCTGGTTTTAGTATAAATAAATGGTCGGCCCGGCCTGAGTACTACCACTCGACCCACAAAAACACCCACGTGCAATAACAGTGCTTGCACTGTATGCGTTTCGTTCTGTCAGTGAGAGCGACTGAGGCATATCTTCCGGCCCCTTCCACCTGCACCTCCCAATCCCCTTTGCCCTCTCCCCATACACAGGCTGGCGACGCACTTGCGACTACCCTGGTGTTGCTAATGTCTACGGACGGCGGTGATCAGTTAACATCAGGTGATCCACCAGTTCGTTTGCTTCCATATGATATAAAAAAAATAGAATAGCAGTCAGTCAAGAAAATATAACCAGAAGGTCTTTAAATATATTTGAATTAACAATTTAACCTAGTTTTGACACAAATCTAATAATTTCTGAATTAGCAATTAAGTGATGTATGTACAAAGACAGATTTTAATCATATTATTTTTATATATACGTATAAAAAATATGAAATATAACTCACTACAGTCAAATTCGTTATATGTATGTCATAGTTGATCCAAACGTCCTCCGCCCATTTCACTTTGCTCCCCTGCTTCAACTCCTTATCGACGGTCTCGTAGTGGTTGTCGAAGGTCCACGTTCGATTCCCGTGGATGGCGGTCAGTTTAAGATCTTTCCCGATGTCGTAAGTGTTCACGTCGAGTTTACCAGTCACGTTGAATTTTGTCGCATTGTGTAGGTGGAATACTGTCGCTTGTTTTACATCCTACAATAAAATTAATTCAATACGAGATCTTACGATAGAGAGAATACGAAAGAAATAGTGAAAAACAAGAATATGTAAGATGGAAAGTAAGGAAGAAGAATTTGATAGGCGTAAAACATAATACATAGTATGAAAATCCGTGAGTAAAAGAGATACGAGGTGTAAGAGAATTAGATACTCATTGAAAGAAGAGAAGTGTAAGACGAAAATGAAGAGAAATATGCAATTGCATATACCTAAAAATCTGTGAGTATAAGAGGTGTTATAGCCACGCAGAAGCTATTGGTAGTTTCAGCATGATGGGTCGGCTCGTGCGGGGTACTACCACCCGACCCACAGAAACACCCACATGAACTAACAGTGCTTGCATTGTTGCCTTTCTTTCCGTCAGTGAGAGCATCGGATACCCACTTCTCCCTTCCTCCCCAACGCCCCCGCAATACAGGCAGGCAATGCACTTGCAACTCCCCCGGTGTCGCTAGTGTGTATGGAGGGCAGTGATCACTTAATATCAGGTGACCCGCCTTTTCGTTTGCCTCCTATGATATAAAGAACAAAGATGGAACGTAACTATATGCTTATAAGCCGGAAAATAAAGAAGGAAGTATGAAAATGACTCAAAATTTTATATAACGCTGAAATTTCCGAGCAATAAAGTAAATTTTCAAAAAAAAAGAATTAACCGACTTCAATATTAATCAGAGGCATAAAAATAAGGCACTGAAAACCCGAAAATAAATAGTTTATCAAATTAACCAAATTTAATGAAACATATGAATATGTGTGCTACCAAGAGATGCATTGGAAATCGGTGCCAACCGAAAATCATATCATCTACACCTAGGTACAAAGGCACCGACTTCCAATGCATTTTTTTGAAAATTTACTTTATTTTTCCATTTTTAGTGTACATAATTTTTTTTTTCTATAACATGTGGGTCACCTGATGGTAAGTGATCACCGTCGCCCATGGATACCTGCAACACGAGAGGAATCACAGATGCGTTGCCGGCCCTTAAGAAAGGAGTAGACTTGTTTCTTGAAAGTTGTGTTACTTTGTCAGGGATCCCATAATCAGAACCTAACTAAACTCTCATCAAACTACCCTTGAAGAACACCCTTTACAATAAAAAAGGAATCATCGAAATTGGTTGGCATGATATTGAGTTATTCGTCTGTTTGTCGTATACACACCAAATGCAAATTTAACACTTATACGGTTTTGCACTGGATGCCGTTGACAGAACTGGACCAAAAAATGGGACCACACGGGAAGCACTAGCTTTTAAATAAAAAAAGAATTTTCAAAATCGGTTCAGCCAGTCCAAAGTTATGAGGTAACAAACATAAAAAAAAACAGTCGAATTGATAACCCCCTCCTTTTTTTGAAGTCGGTTAAAAAAGAAAAGACATAAGATGTATGAGAACTATTGAAAGAAGAGGAGAGTGAAAGAGAAGTGTAAGAGGAAAATTAAGAAGAAAGGAAGTGACAAGACAGAGACGTAATAAGAGAACTATATACTTACTATATTACCGGTTGTATCATATTCATGTATATACTTCACTCCGACAGGTGTATGAACGTTTTCCACCTCAATGTCCATAGTCGCAAGGTCTAAATTCCTCTCGCTCTTACTCAGTATCTGATTGAACGAGCCCTTGACGAACCTCTCTAGATCGAAATCGATTGTCGCGTTTCCATTGCTGGTTTTATCGCCTTGCAGGTAATAGTATTCGGTGTTGACCAAGTGTTGAGTGTTCAATGGAACGGAAAGCGAGATCTGTCCCGTCTGAGTGAAGCCTTGCGGTTGTTTAACATAGTGATGGGTCGTGTTCACGGTCGCCGTTTTGTTCGGCCAGAATATATCGACTTTGTTGTCCGAATGCTCTTCTAAATTATTTATCTAATGCATGGGAAAAGAGTGATAAGTAATAAAACAATGATATTATAACTAAAAATCAGTAGATACATCATAATCGCTTCGATAGCGGCATGTTAAAACTTGGCTAACTAGCCTATTTTAACAACTGCCCGTCAATCCGTCCATATCTAAGAAACATATGACTATATCTTTTTCACCATCGATATTGAGAATATGCCAACTTACTTTCACATTTAATCGAAGACAGTGCGGTGTTACAATATTATTTTATGTATGTGTGCGTACTACTGAAAATCTTTTTCTACTGAAATCTTGTTTAAGTGTGTTGAACAGTGAGGGTTTTTTTTAATAACATAGTAATTCTAATTTATATTTATTATGATAAACAGTTATGTTTTTTCACATATGTGAATTAAAATATATACCACAAAAGTTATTTTAGGATATTAGTAAGTCTTAAGACAAAAATATGGAATTCTAACTTACATCGAATATAGACTTGAGCCATTTGAGTTTCTGGAAGGGTGTTGAAAAGTTAAAGTGTCCGTCTGTGTGTTTCGCGCCTCCGTACCGTAGATCCAGTTCGCCGATTTGCGACCTCCCGGGGCTGTGCATTCGTCCTCTGGAGGGACAGAGCATTATTTCAATACTACTTTTACTTTGGCCTGCGGCTTCTCTCGTTTTAATATAGACTTTACCTATCTATTGAGACTAGGACTTATTTCTGGATTAATCGTACTCTATGTTTTTTTTTCTGTACCCCAGGCTATGTCTGAACAAAATTTAATGTCGGTCAGAGCATTAATTAGGGCTTGAAACCGGAGTAAACTCACATACGTATTTAATATTTAATTAAGATTTTGATTCAGTGACGCTTTAAAGGTAAGTCCTTTAGGTAACTGATTATTATAAGTTGTTATCAACATTGTAAAGTTAGCGTGATTTAACAAATAAATAAATGAAATAATTTTTCCCTAAAACGTAAACAATGATCCTAATTATGAAACTAGTTAAGTTTTATATTGAGAAAAGTAAAAAATTACGTTTAGAAATGAGTGCAAATTATACAGTAAGGTGTTCAACTATGGAAAAACAGACCTGTTTGTTTTGCCACAGATCTTAACCAGCTATATATAAGTAATGAAAAAAAAAGGACTGTTTGAGGCCCAATTACATCGAAACTACTGAACGTATCTGCATTGGACTATTACCATTCGATGTGGAATCTTTCATAGAAGATTCTAGGTCATATTTTTTTAATTCGATTGACCCTTTGGCATTTTTTTATGCCTAATAAAGTGGACATGAATCACCTTGTAGCATGACAATAATGTGGCTTTTTTTTCTCGAAATGACTACGCTATTGACCCAGCAAGGTCTTAACAGCTTCACCGGACTACACAATAATGTGGCTGTTCAGATCTTGCATGTAGTAAGTTTTTTAAACTAAAGAATTCAAGCGCTTACTTGACGATCTGATATCCGTGTACTAAATCCTTCTGGAAAGATCCTTTCACTTTGAGAGTGTCGTCGGATTCATACAACGGCGACACCAGAGTGTAGTCCACGAGATGGGACCCGTTTATATCCCATTTGTAGTCGATTAGATTGTCTATGTTTTTATGTACTGAATTCGATGTCCAGGTTATCGTAGAGTTTGAGTCGAAGCAGTCTTCCAGTTTCAGAACCTGGGAGGTGTTGTTATATTATGATAATAATATATGCTAATATTATACAGAGGTAAGTTTTTGATGTTGTGACGTTGTAGGGAGTAATCTCTGGAACTACTGGTCCGATTTGAACAATTCTTTCAATGTTATATAGATCATTTATTGAGGATGGTTATAGGCTTAGACTACGTTCCACTAGAAACTCACAACGTTCACGCTCACGACCGCGAGTTTTCCCGTTCCACTAGCTCGCGAGCGTTGCGATCGTAAGAGCTAGTGGAACGCATTTGTGGGCGTTTTGAGCGTTCAGATAAATAATAAAAATGGCGATCTAGAAAAAATAAAACAAAAACTTTGAGAGGTTAAGTTACACTTTGTAAGTCTTAACAGTAAATTCATATAATTATGAAATTCATTTAAGTATATTAAAGAAACAATGTATAATTCAATTTTTTTATTTTAATTATCATAAAAATATAAGAAATGACCTTATTGGTCAAATAAAAAATATTAAATTACCATGAAATGATTATACATTAATTTTTAAATTGAATTTTAGAATTCACAACATTTTTCAAAAGAAGTAATATTATCAAAACTTTAGTAACGTATTTCATTTCATTTACGTATTTCAATACAATATGTTATTTAATATAAGTATCCTATACCGTACGTATCAAGTAATGACATTTTCACAGTCGCCATCTTTATTAAGAATCCCGCCAATTTTGACAACGCTCACGTCGACCCACGTCCAGACATGGGGCGTCGTGAGCTTCGCGTGAGCGTATGTTATGACGTCATCAATGACGTTTCCGCCACGACCGCAATGCTCGCGGTTGTCTAGTGGAACGGCGAAAAGGGCGTTGTGAGTGTTGTGAGCTTCTATCGGAACGCGCCCATAGGGATATGCGAATATCGTTTAAATCGAATCGAATAGAATTTTTTGAATTTAGAATCTGTAATAAACTGATGAATTTAGAATATTTCGAATAATTCGAAAAATATCGAATAGTATAAAAAAAAATACGAATAATATAATAATTCCGCAAAAATTCGTAAGTTCGAATTATTCGCACGCTCCTAGCTATATGTCATCACGCTAAGACTTATAGGAGCGTATCACCAATGAAGAATGTTTCAAAAACGGGGTTTTTTTTCCTCTGCAGAGCTTCCGCTTCGTGTTACCGTTAGCCCAAAGTAACTGTTCCACGTGAACGAAGCACATACAGAGGCTAGTATCAGATAAAAAACTAACACAATATGGATCTATGAGTTGGTTTCTTTTAATTAGGGATCGGATATGCTCTTTCCTATTTATTTCATACTAGCCTCTACGACACTGAAATATTGTTTTTAATCAGACCAGTAGTTCCTGAGATTACCCTGTACAACTTTATAAACTCACAAACTTTACCTCTTTATAATATTAGTATAGAAGTATAGATTTAAGTTATCTACAAAATAATATAAAATTAAACATAACTTGTAAAATTAAATTTAAAAAAGATCAACAGTAATAAGTAATAATAAATACTCTTGTGTATTGGTGAATAATGCATTATGAATAGAATATATATATTTCTTTCTTTCCACTTCCTCCCCTCTCTAGTTGAAAATCTGTCCCCAATTATCTGTAGGAGTGTTCCCGCAGTTACGTTTGAGAACTAATCCCCCATCTAAATTTAATGTATATACCATTTTAGACCATAGCGGCATTCAACATTAGACAACTTTTGTGGTCAAAGACTACAAAGTATCAAAAATATCAAAAAAGAAAATGACACGTGGTTGATGTAAAACCTTCGAAAACAATACATGAAGAGCGTATGTCTCAATGTTCTCTAACACCAGACAGCAAGCGAGACACTGCTCTCACTCTATCCAGTCACACGGCACAGTGTTCACTCCCACCATAGTTCGTCACACAAAAAGTTTGCCGACCAAAATTCCAAAACCCATCGAAAGTTTGAATAAAAAAAAAACACTCACATTCCCTTTAATCCCGGTGATTATTTTAGTGACATCAGTGGTGTACTGCGCCTGGAAGGTTTTGATAGAGTTGGGGTCGGTGCCGGCGTCTCCCTTTATCATGAGCGTATGGACGTCCACATTCGGCTTCGGGAGTATTACGTTCAGTAACAGATCGATACGCTGGTTCATTATTATCCCGTACGATGCATTTGCCCCGATTCTGTTATTAATTGAAATATCATCTATCTAGTTTTTGCTTGAGGTTTATCTGGTGTAAATGTAACTTTGGCCTATTTCTCGGGAAAAAGTACCCCTGACAACGTGTATGGAAAATGTAATGACAATCGGTTGAGCAGTTTATCGATATAAAAGCGTAAAAACAAGGAAACTTACATTACTATTTATCCTATTTCTATTTTCATAATACATAATATGCAATATTTAGTCGATTTAACATCGTTCTGCTACTTTGACTGTGAATTAGAGTTAGATTAAGTCCGTCAGTCACTTGCGACGACCCCCTATCAAGTTAACAACGAAATAATAGCGACGTTCGAGACACCAATTAACTACGGAACCATTGACAGTCTTGTGCGTTACTAAATTAATTTTTCCATCGTTTGATTGGGAAAAGTATAGGTTCATTAGTTAATTATTCATTCCGGCGTCGTTATAATACCTCTAGAACTGATTGTGAAAAAGTAAAAAGTTAGCGGTGAAATTACCGAAATACTTTAAAAAAAAGTTAAAGGTTTGAACACAATATATATGTATATGTCTTTTGGGACTTTGTATAGTACCACTTTATATTTGATTTATCTATTCCACCCTAAATCCACTCTTGTAGTGGATCAGCTTTGGACTTTGTAAAGGCTATTCGGGATTTTACTGATATAAGTTGAAAGTCAAGTTGAAAAATCTTATTATTTGTATTTTAGTAATATAGTATGAAAACAAAAACCGAAGTAAAAAGAACAGATCAAATATTTAATTAAAAAAAAAATAGCTTAATTTTCTGGAAAAAATCATAGTTTGATCGATTTTTACACGATCAACTTAAGGTAATTAAAAAAATTAAGGAAGTGCTTTACGTCAGTCGTAAAAATAGAGATATGTAGTATAATTATGTTGCTACTTGATCCTTCTAGAACATATTACCTTTTGTAACGGAAAGAATTTTAAATAATCATTAACAAAAAATATTCTTAGCTAATTCACTTTAATATGTCAAGAATAATTCCAATGCGGACAGAGTAATAGCATAATGTGCTACGATAATTAGCAGAAAACCCAATTCACTCGCAATGTCACCGAAAAAACTTAAATAAAACGACAAACTGAAATATTGCATTTTTTTTAAATAAATTAAACTTTTTATTATTTCATTCTACTTCACTTTACTATCTTCGGAGAATAAATTTTTCATACATTTCAATGAAAAGGAGAACAACTGTCACCTATTTTCGTAGTTTAGATCGTATTGAAGCGGTCGTTGAATTTAATTGGACGTACACTTCTCGCAATGTTTTTTTTTAAATAAATGGAGCCAAATATTATAAGGACAAGGTGTCAGAGATCTTTATGTACTTACTGCCAAATATGATCCAAGTCCATTCTGAATCCCGCGTTGCTCATCATGAGACCAGATGTATTGCTGTTTCCGACATAGATATCTAGATCTACGCTCTTCTCTATGCTCTTTACGTTCTGATGTCCTATACCCTGGAATGAGATTTTAAAGCAGAGGATGTCACTC
The DNA here is from genome assembly GCA_014332785.1 of Antheraea mylitta. Lineage (NCBI taxonomy): Eukaryota > Metazoa > Arthropoda > Insecta > Lepidoptera > Saturniidae > Antheraea > Antheraea mylitta. Next base: position 2,584,736 of record JACEII010000025.1, on the reverse strand, counting down.
TTCTGATTTTTATTATTGCATGCAGATGGACAGTTTATTATTGTCCTTGGTCATAGGAGGGTAGGTTAACTATCTATCTTAGTTATTCGTGGTTTAATTTTAACAGATTTTAACGTTTAAGTTCGTTATTTATCCTATCATTATATATATCTTTGTTTTATACTATTATATTGTACGTGCATTTGATGCAATGAATATTTTTTCTATATAAACATATAATAATCTAGCCTCTGCTTGCGACTTCGTCCGCGTAGTAATAGTTACTTTGGGCTAACGTAAACATGCAACGGAAGCTTTCAAGAAGAAAAAGCATCCCGATTTTGAAACATTTTTTATTAGCGCTCCGCTCCTATTGGTCTTAGCGTGATGATATATACCCTATAGCCTTCCTCGATAAATGGGCTTATATAACACTGAAGTTTTCAAATCGGACCCGTAGTTCCTGAGATTATCCCCTAAAACGTCACAAACTTTATTTACCCCTTTATAATATTAGTATAGATTCATCAAGGTATTGTACATGTGTTTTCCGATCCTTCACTAAGTGGTTAGGAATTTCTATGCAACTGTTTGTTGCCATTAGTAAGTAGTTTGCAGTATATTTGCAGAGATCATGGCTTAGTTAATAGCGTGTTCGGACACAGCGTCGATGGAAGTAGGTTCGAATCCATGCAACCATAGCATGGTCTGATTGTGATCTGATTAGATACTATCCTCAAGTTGACAATCTGCTACCGAATATATGTTGGTGTGTTCCAGAACACGCACTTGAGAGCAAGCACCTCTTTATGCTTAGAACGTTTGAATTTCATCAAAATCCGTTCAGTAGTTTTTGCAGAACCCATCCGTCTTCTTCAACTCACTCTTTAACAATGACGGAAATTTTACGTGTATGTTACGAATAAATAGTCTCAAATTATTTCATAGTGAATTAGTCAAGTCTCTTCTTTTACGATATTTCATATGAATAAATAAAGCGTGTACATCTTTATACTTGTTTTTTATATTATTTAAAATACAATCTATATGCAATCATGGAAATTCAGAAGAAGTCACCTTTATAAAAAGATCACCGATGAGGAAACTCCATTTGAGGTCGCCCTCACCCTTCATCTCGGGCAGTTCGTATTTACATAACAAATATCCTGTTTTTGGAGCAAATCTGTAACAACGACAGTGCATTTGCAATAAGATAAGCAAATCTATAACAATGGTAGAATAAAAGTGCATTTACAATAACACAATGCCATCATACCTATCTCTTTCATATTGATCAATCATCATCAATATCAAATTAGGAACAATAGATTTTGTTTATGTTGAATAGTGATGTGATCGATGGGAGGAGGGGACAATAAATGGGCACGGAGAGGGATTAAGGGGTGTGGAGGAAGATGTATGGGGAGGAGGAATGGGAAAAGGGCGGAGGGATGGGGAGGGGAAAGGGCAGGTGGTCCTCCGGCGTTTTCATTGACCGAACAAAACACAACAATGCAAGCTCTGCTACTTCATGTCGATGTTTCTGTGACAACCATACGGGCATTGAAAATATATTACCAACATTTGCAGATGGACTGAGTAACATTCGGGCTCTATTGGCTATAGTACCTTCAAACTAAATTTGTTAAAATCTAATCTAGGACCTAACCTAAGAGATGTGACTAATGCTTGAAGCCTGAACGAATAACGTCTTCAAACATGAATTCAATATAGGTGGTAGGTCTCATGATGCCACGGTGGTGATGAGATCCCAATACCTCATACTTGTCGCCTCATGATGCAGATAGCAAATGTATTGCAATGGTATCTATATATACTATAATAAAACTGTAACAAGTCGAAATCTGTACATTAAATATTTTTTGAAAATTTTATTCAGGATAGGCTATGTTATCGATATAGAAGCCAAAAATAATCTTTTTACAATTTTTGTCTGTCTGTCTGTCTGTCTGTCTGTCTGTCTGTCCCTATGCACACGCATCACTCTGAAACTACTGAACCAATCTTGACGAAACTTGACATAGTGATAGCTAATATTACGAGATTACATCAAATATACTTTTTGTCTCATAAAACGCCAAGGGTTCTCCAGGATAAAGGATTAAAGTCTAGAATATAGACCCGAATTACTCTGAAAGTACTGAACCAATTTTAACGAAATTTGACACAGTGATAACTAATATTAGAAGACTACATCCAGGATACTCTTTGTCCCATAAAACGCAAGGAGTTCTCCAGAATAACGGACGAAAGTAAAAAATTTGTAGTTCATGAGATTCTTAATGGATTTTGGTAATTTTCCTTTGTGCTATTTACAGCAGACAGATTAGTTAAAAATTCAAGCTATATAGGCTACATAAAAAAAAACAAATAACCAAAAAAAAAACGACGGGGTTCGAACCGTCTCCCCGTCGGTCATCGGTCATGAGAATAGTATAGAGTCGCCAACTTTACCTCTAGGCTACGCTTACATAATAGTTCTGTTCAAAAATTTCAACTGCTTCGAAAACGTCCACAAAATTGTTAATAACTAATCTATACTATTAAAATTGTAACAAGTCGAAATCTGTACATTAAATATTTTTTGAAAATGTTAATCAAGGTAGACTATGTTATCCATATAGAAGCAAAAATTAACACAGTGACAACTGATATTACAAGGCTACATCCAGGATACTTTTTGTCCCATAAAACGCAAGGGTTTCAAATTTAGAATAGCTGGTTAATACTGTGAAAATTGGTCGATGATAACTGAAGTATGTTATAAAAGTATTTGATATAGCATTATCAAGATATATGCCATAGTGTGATTTTACTTTCTTTGTAGAAGGGTGCATACTTTCAGTTCCGAAATTATCGCTGTCCGACATATTTTCAATTAAAACACTGGTTACATTCACAACTGCGAACGGTGTTTCATAATTTATAAATAGCGTTAAAAATGCGTAGTTTAATCCGTGACAGTCAATTGTCTAATTAAATAGTAACAAAGAAATCAGTGAAAGGTGCAAGCGCGGTGTGTTTGGCGGTATGTCAAAGGGCGCAAGGTCTTCTGTGCATGCCGTGTAATACTGGTACGAGTGTTCGACAAAGTAATTTGAATGTTATGTTTATACAGATAGAGTTGCAGATGTTTTTGAGTACTTCGTCAATAGTGCAAAGTTCGTATTATAACCTGTAGCTTCGGAAATGTAACGTCACAAAAAACCATAATCTTCATCATCATCATCATTGGCAGCTCTTCTCGACCTAATGCAGAAAATAAGCCTCCTCTCTTTTAAAAATAAAAACATGTAATTGAAATCTATCTAGGTCAGACTTTGGCCAGTGTATATGTATATTAGTAAGATTAAAAAAACCAATTCCGTAATATTATAAAAATATTATATTACACCTAATTTAAAAATATAAAAAATACATATACCTATACATTAAAAAAATTACTGAAGATTAATTTGACCCGTAAAAAGCTAACATCACGCAATATCTCCAGGCGGTCACCCATCCAAGCACTGACCACGCCCGACATTGCTTAACTTTGGTGAGATCGGACATGAACCGGTCGACGTTGACGACAAAACATTTCTATCCACGCGTCTCTCTGCCATTATTGTGACGTTACATAATATTAAATAGAAATAATTTGAATCTTACAATTATACAAGTAGGGTTGTAAAGGTTTTTGAGTAGGTATTTCGTTAATAGTGCAAAGATTGCGTTTTGTGTGCCCGCGTATTTCGTTTAGATTGACATTTTAAAACTCGCAATATCTTTTGAATGTAATGGCCGATTTTAATAATTCAAAAAGTTATCTACAGGTACTGAAACAGTCTTAGTTTAAAAATAATTTATTTGGATATAGATTAATATATAGACATGAATAACACAGTCTTTTACGCATGGTATAGTTTTTATTAAGATTTATTTCAAAAATGTAGTTATAGTGACATAATCACAATAGGTAGACATATGTATGCTGCCGCGAGGTTTTTTTATAGATAATAATATGTTCTTTAATATTGTAGAACATATTTTTGTTCTATCATTCATAGTTATCGGGGCGCATGCGATGAAATACATTTTATGCCAAATTTTTTTCATACCTTTGATTACATTATTGAAATTTTAGTAGAAATCCCAATTTTTTTCTAAAAAATAAATATAGCCTATGTTACTAAGGGTTTTTTTCGAAATGTCTACGCTATTGACCCAGCAAGGTCTTAACAGCTTCACCGGACTACTAAGGCAAGCGCTTAAGGCGCTCATCCGATTTTATTTTGGCAACCAGCTCAAGGGTGCACGGCACACCTCGGCTTGGCTGTTGCCTGTTGCATACAAAATCGCGACCTATCTTAGCTAACCTAGCTAATTATTTATATATGTATGAGTTGTTGAAACGTATATGTGTACCAAGCATACACGCCTCAACAACTCCTCCATATATATATTATTGGAAAATTGAGAGTTTTTCAGTTCGATAAGGGGAATAAGTAAACCCTTCCACTTTCATATGTAAGCGTGTAGCGTGCACGTGTGTGGGGGTGATCGTGTAGTGTTGTAGCAGTGATGTATATTTGTGTGTCACCGTATCGCGCAAGCAACGCACTCAAGGGCTCCCTACCGAGGGATCGAACCTAGGCTTCAGCCACTGCCGTGGGAGGCCTAATCCGGTATGTTACTAAGGGATAATGTAGCATTCTAATGGTAAACGAATTATCGAAATCCGTCCAGTAGTTTGAGTTTATTCGTAATTAACATACAAAAATACTACGATTCCTCTTTATTATAATAGTTTAGAAAAATAATTTAAATCTTATGTTTTACTGATAGGGTCGTTAATAGTGCGAAACTTGTGTGTAATCACCACGAACGTCGCCATGGCCGATTTAAGTTTAGGGTGCGCCTATAGATGTTTTAAAAAATCATATATAATCTGGGTATATGTTTGAGTGAGACCGGGGATAGTTAGGATTCACAATTGGAAACGGTAGTTGTGGCTGCAATCGGGTGTCAGTTTTATTCAATTTTATCGCTTTTAAAAATACAATTGAAACCAGTGATAACCAATTTGGTGCAGACGAAGTTGCACGGGTCAGCTAGTTATAAATAAATATTGAATTATATCGCAACTTGGTTGTTCCAATGTGGTGTGTAACAAACAAACAAACCCACATTTAAATCTGTAATATTAGTTAGGATGTAAAGAAAAAATTAAGCTGTCATGGGACGCCTGGTAGATTTTAAACATCGAAATTGTTTAGTATAAGTTATATGCATAAAAGGAGAGATTACGTAGGAATCAGATATTGCATAATGAAAAGATAAAGCATTACAAATTTGTTCGATAAACAATGACTGTTTATTAATTTTATTATATAAATATTACTTTTTATTAAATACAAAATACAAAAATTCAAATAGCCGCAGGCTCGGTGTGTTTAGCGGCATTTATCAAAGGGTGCTAGGTCGTCGGCGCGTGCCGCATAACACTATGTATTACGAACGGCCGAAAAAATAAAATGTATCTTATTTTTATACAGATAGGGTTGCAGATGTTTTTGAGTATGTCGTTCAAAGTATGCAAAGTTTCTGTTTTGTGTCGCCACGCCAACAATCAGGTTTACCCTCGCCTATACCTGTTTTAGATTAAAAACTTACATGAAATCCGTATCGGCCTTTATAAAGCTGAGCCTTTGGAAGGGCGTGGCCGCCTGCACGCTCACCACTTTCCGGAGTCCCGGGTAATTGTCGACACGCGACTTGAAGTATATATCCCTATATTTAGACCTCGGCATATCCACCTATAGGAATTTAATTAAAGAAATATAATTACTGAGTAAAGACTAGATATATAGAAATTTGTAGCTATAATTGTTTTAATATTGATAAATAACTATGGTGTTATTATAAAAAAATTAAATATTTATTAAATACTTGCATTAAAAAAGTCGTACTAAATGCACCGCAACCATTGTTCGTGTTCTTGAAACTTTGTAAAAAATACGATACTATGCAGATTCACGGTTCATCATAAGATCTACATTCCTTTGTATGGACTTAAACTTTGGTTTTGGACAGTTCAGGGGTTAAGTAAGTTAACTTGTGAATTTAAAATCAAAAAGTTTTTATTTTCTTAAAGTTACGCAGTAATACTTTAAAGAAGTTCATTAAGCTAGACCATGATATTCTAAACGTACCTTGAAATTAATATCACTGAAAGCGCTTTCTATTTCAGCTTTAGCGTGTACTGTAGCGATGACAGGGCCCGCAATGTGCGCCGACATCGTGTATACGGTTTCCGTCGAATTGTACTTTATGCGAATGTTCATCGGATCACCTTGACCTTTCGGTACTAGT
>JACEII010000025.1:2538646-2575447 GCA_014332785.1 Antheraea mylitta | reverse complement strand
ATATATACGTATATATATATATATATATATATATATATATATATATATATATATATATATATATATATATATATACAGTTTCAGGCACATATGACTTCTTTTATGAGGGCAATTTTCGAAAATTGTAAGTCCATAATTTTTTTGCGACCTACTACGTCAGAGACAACGATGCGATAACATTATGAGATAGATTAGATTTTGTGTTTGGATAAGTTTGACCTATAAAAAACAAATCCAGTTGATTTTTTTTTAATTACCTACAGGTATATATTTTTATATTTTTCTTAAGCTCTTCCATTATTTTCAGTCTTTATGGAAATTGAAAAAAGCTTGTAATACCACCTACTCGACAATGGCAGTAATAATATAGTATAAAATTGGTTGCCAAATATAAAATAAAAAAAAAATAATCCTAAAACAGATTAATAACGGTTTGGGCCGAAAATGGAGAATGTTATTTTTTATTATAAATTAAGTTTACTATTGACAACTTACATAATTGCTTTGATCCCCTTGTTGTATATGTATGCCGCCACCGACAACGTTCTCTACGTCCGAGAAATCCTTTTTGAATTGCATCTTGATGAAGTAATCATCTAGATAAAGCGACGTCAAGTTAAGACTGCCCGATGTTTCAACGAACGGGTCGTCGAGCTGTTGAAAAAAGAATAAATACATCGTTGTAAGTCGAATTTAAAAACAAATAGGTGCGATTTATACTTCGAAGAAAAAAAAAATTTTTCTGCGAATATTCGAATGAAGCAATTATTTGGTGACGAATTGAATAATTTAACTCCAAAAATAAATTATTCCAACACTGTGTATTGTTTAATTCATTTAAAACTCTCGGATATTTCAAATAATTAATTGTAATAAATAAAATATATTGTAAAAAAAGAAACTTGTGTTAGTTCAAAGGCGGTTGAAGTAAAACTTTCAAAAAGAAAGCGAGAATATCAAATGTATCACAGCTTCCCCACATCCGAAGGTACGCGAGACATTGCTCCCATTCTTCCCGACACTGTGTCTATCCCTCTCCACTTTTCTCTCAAAAATATTGTGGAACAAAATTTCAAAAATATTTCATAAGGAGACCCGATTAGGCCCCTCACGGCAGCGGTTCATGCCTAGGTTCGATCCCTCGGTAGGGAGCCCTTGAGTGCGTTGCGCCCGCGATAGGGTGAGACACCCATACATCACCGCTACAACACTACACGATCACCCCCACACACGTGCACGCCTACACGCTTACACATGAAAGTGGAAGGGTTTACTTTTTTTTTCCCTTATCGAACTGAAAAACTCTCAATTTTCCGATAACAAATATATGGAGGAGTTGTTGAGGCGTGTATGCTTGGTACACATACGTTTCAACAACTCATACATATATGAATAGTTAGCTAGGTTAGCTAGATAAGTCGCGATTTTGCATGCAACAGGCAACAGCCAAGCCGAGGTGTGCCGTGCACACTTGAGCTGGTTGCCAAAATAAAATCGGCTGAGTGCCTTAAGCGCTCGCCTTAATAGTTCGGTGAAGCTGTTAAGACCTTGCTGGGTCAATAGTGTAGTCATTTCGAAAAAAAAAATCCCATAAGGAGTTTTACTTCGATAACAATTAATCATTCAACCATTGTTTACAGAAAACTGAATGATATTAAAATTTCAGGCAAGTTAATACGAAATTCGAATCGAACATCACATTAGTCGATTCGATTCGATACGGTATGTGTAATTACTGCGTTGAAAATAGTGAGCTGTTATGAATTGTTATTCTAAGAGATGTTGTAAAACGCGCTCTTCAAGGTCAGCAACACAACAGCGATGCCCTTGGTGTTGCAGTTGTTCATAGGCGACGGTAACCACTTACCATCAGGTGGGCCGTTAGCCTGATTGTTGCCTTTTTGGCATAAAAAAAACATTAATCTATACAATTATAATATCTATACTATTATAAAGGGGTAAAGTTTGTGAGTTTGTAGGGGGTAATCTCAGGAACTACTGAACCGATTTCGATTTTTTTTACAATAGAAAGTCACATTATTTGTAAGCGTCAATGGCTATATATTTACCCGAAAAATGAAAAGACTTTTTTTGGTATTAGGGGTCGAAAGAGAATGTTTCTTACGAACGCTACCTCAACGATGAGAAATATATGATTGAGTTCTAGAGGAGAAAGTTGTAGAGCTTGATAATGCCTTAAAAAAAAGTTAGCGACCACATATCCTTTTATAAACTAACTTCTATACTTAATTCACAAAAAGCAGTTTTTTTTATAAATGTTTACCGTCCAACGAAGTGGGCACGGATCAGCTAGTAAGAAATAAAATAGAAACAAATACATTTTCAATTTTACAAAAACATTGTACCCATAAAAATATCAAACATGACATGTACAGTTCACAATTTAGTATAAAGGGTCCGCCGATAGATGGCGTTAAAACAAATTTGAAGTATTAAGGGCTTCATAAGAAAATTGTATAGCAAACAATTCGATCTTACCTCTAGATTGGCTAGTGCGTTGATGGTAAACGAGGGCATTGAGATATCAGCGGCCATCTTCCATAGAGAATCTTCTAACCTGGCAGATATATGACTCTCGAGCGCTGGCAACACTGCGAGCGGTGTTGCTATGCCCACGGAGGCTAAATACGATCGGTATGTATTGTCCTCCCCTGCCTCGAACTCGTAGTACACTTTGTACGATATCTGTAATAAATATTTTTAAACGACTTTAAAAGGTAGACAATCTTATATTTTAGATATTAGAACTAAAAAGCTCATTTTCATTTTTTTTTTATTGTAGCACAGCAAAGTGTCTGCACTCTGCCTGATGGTTAGCACAGTACAATCCAAAAACAATAGCCCACAGAGAGACACGCCATCCCTCGGCGGACGCCGTTGTCATGCCTACCTGCGTAAATTTTGAATAAATATTAAAAAAAAAAGTTGCTTGATACAATTTTTGACGTATACAAAACATTACACGAAAGCATAATAAAGGTGCGGACTAAGAATCTGTAGAATAGAAGAAAATTGATTTTAAAAAACAAAACTAAAAAGCTGTAGATCTGTCAAAAGCGCTTCGACAGCGGCCTTGTTAAAACTTGACTAACTAGTTTATTTTTTTACGGCTGCTCCGGCAATCCGCCCGTATCTAAGCAACATATATAGATTTCTTTTTCACCACTGATATTGAGAATATGTCATCTTACTTCCACATTTTATCTAAGACAGTGTGGGGTTACGATATTACTTTACGTATGTGTGCGTTATCGTGACATTTGTTTTGTCAAAATATCATGTAGGTAACGTATCTACAGCTTTTCAGTTATAGGATCATTTCTTCTTTGTTTCTAAAATCTTTTTGTAGGTGTGTGATTTTTCTAGAATGTCCAAAACCGATTTTTGAGATTATCGTACTACGATGCTCTATATATTTATGTAAGAAATGGTTTCAACCTTTTTCATTAACACATTTTCAATACCATGACTATATATTCTGTTTCAATTATTATATTGCAATTTAAAGCAGTAAAGTTCGCAGCTAGTTGCTAATAATGTATAATATATAAGGGTATAATTATCACTACGTATTATAAAGCAAAGTTCTCTGCCACGGCTGTCTGTCTGTTCGCGATAAGTTTAAAAAATACTGAACGGATTTCCATGCAGTTTCATCAGTACACATAATGATTAATGAGGAAGTTTTAGCTATATAATTTGTCACCGTTTTTTAGTATCACGGAAAAGCAAAGTCCGCCGGGCTCACTAGTAAAAACTTATATAAAATGAAACCTGTTTATAATACGACGCGACTTACGTAGAAATGTAGATTTTATTTTATGTCAGCAGGCAAACGAACAGATGGGTCACTTGATGTTAAGTGATCACCACCGTCCACAGACACTTGCAACACCAGGGGAGTCGCAAGTGCGTTGCCAGCCTGTGTTTGGGTGGAGGGTGGAGGGAGGGCAGGAAGGGAAAGAGGAAGGGGAAGGGGAAGGAAGGTGGGTCTCCGGCTCTTTCACTGACCGAACGAAACGCAACAATCAAGCACTATTACTTCACGTGGGGTTTTCTGTGAGAGGGTGGTGCTTCCCCGGACGAGCCGACCCATTAGTGCTGAAAACAATAATAGCTTCAGCTTGGCTCTACCACTACCAACACAAATGGACTAATTAAATCGACCTAATATATTAGGACATCTTAATTAATCACTGTTTTTGTTACATAAGATTCACACAGACGAAGTCGCGTGCACAGCTGGTATACAAATAAAGAAATGTTTTAGTTTAAGTGTATGTACGTACCTCATGCCAATAGGTTCCATTGTAGAGCAAGACTAGACACGTCACGTTGTACTTCTCGCCGAATGTTATATCCACTGTGTATACAGACTTCAGTTCTGTGACCGCTTGGAAAGGTGTCACCAGACTCAAAGTGTTACGCATTACCGTGTATTCCTATAAAAAAAATAAGTGTACTTTAGACTACACGACTAAGGTAAAACTTCTATAGCTCTATTTATATTATGTATATTATATACATGTATATACATATATTCATTTTCTATAAACATTATAGATTTCATTGATAATTTGAAACGTAACTCTCTCTCTTTCTATCGTCATTAATGTCATACACCCCTCTCAAGTTTTATTCGCATCGCCTCGTCACGCGTTTTCGTAACACTCTTATAACGCACTCCCAAGTAAAGAGTGCACAAACAAGTTTTAATTCAAAAACAATATACTTTCTAAATTTGTCTTAAATCTAATTTAGACATCGCTAAGTTCATGTGATAATTGATTATTATTTATAATCACAACCTGTATTTGAAATAAATACAATAAAAAATTGCAATGAACTCATCGATCGTGGGAACGAAAATTTTCGTGGGCCGAAGAATACTTATATAAAATTCACATAAAAGATTATATATATACGCTGTAAACTTTTTATAACGTCGTTCGTTGTATCGTAGATATTAGTTCAATTTGGTTGTTTTACCCCAAAATCATTTATATGTTCTTTTGAACCCCTATAACGAAAACTCTTTGCAATGAAAAAAAAAATGCTCAGTTCCTTAAAATTCGTATTATGTAAATACACTGTTATGTCTTACCTCTAGAATAAATACATCGGTTAACACGATAGGCGGTTTGTCCGGTAGGTGTAACGTCGCATTTGCTTCTAATATCTCTTCTTCATCGACACCCATAAACTGAAAATACATGAAAATTATTATTTCCAAGTAGCTGATACTCGTGACTTCGCGAAAAAATTAATAGACGAGTAGCATAATATTTTTTTTATGGTAATGGGCAGCAAACAGGCCGACAGCCCATCAGATGGTAAATGGTTACCGTCGCCTACGGACACCTGTAATACAACAGTGTTGAAATATTTGGATTTTTGAACATTTTCACTTATTAAAATTAGTCTATTTGTTCTTAGCCAGTTATTTAGTCTGTTTTTAAAAGAATGTACTGAATTAGCAGATACTATTTCAACAGGCGATCTGTTCTAGTTAAGTACAACTCTATGGCTGAGGAAATTATGTGTATTTTTATGCATGAAAGTGTTCGACCTATTATTAATTAAAATAAATAAATAGATGAGATCAAAGCGTTATTTATTTTTATTTTTGGCAATCAATCATTCAGATTATTACTGTCATCGTCGTGTAGTTAATAATATTAAAAGCGTCGTGTAATTATTTCAATATTCTAACAAGATGGTGGCTCCCTTGTTAGAACCTTCTAGGGAGTTTTTGTGGCATCTCGAAATTTTATGCTCCATGGTACTATTTTCCATTCATTTCACTTATGCACAATAAACTAACTATATTACGTAAAACGCCATCAGATTTACAAAATATAGAGGCAAATAACACTAGATTATGAATAAAATATAAAATCCACTACATGATAGACTAAAATCTCGGCAAAAAATCCCACAAAAGAGTTTAAGAAGTAAAATTAAAAGGATTTGATCGAAATCTATCAAGTACTTTTTGTGTTATGTATGCACTAATACAGACTTTTAGGTCTAGTCTTGATTTAATGTTAAATAACCTATGATTTCCTAGATACCCTAGAGAACCTAGAGGTACTATAAACTAACGATATATTTTTATTCGAGATTTTCAATACTACCATTATATACTAGGTTTTTTTAACCAAAAATTCAGGAAATACCTTCATGAGATGACAGTGGAAGGTGATTGTGGGATAGTACAATGTATCGAGTACGACTCGCGCCGTCGTATCGAAGTTATCGATAAACGAGTTCGGGTTAAATTTAAAGTTGCTTTTAATCCGTTCTTGCAACACTTCGAGGAGTCCTTTACCGTTATCGACTAGTAGTATCGCAACCCCTATCTGAAAGAAATCAAACATACTATATTCAGTTTAGGCCCTAATAAGGCACTTATGAACGTCAAAAACTACCACAGGTTCGGAAAACAACCCAATCATCGAGAAGAACCGGCAAGACACTCGATCGGGTACATTTTTTAACATATATTTCCAATGCATCATACAATAGCTTTTAGTGGATGCACAGAGAGGAGTCAATTCCAGACATCACTATCGTTCACATACTGATCCACTCTATAATATCCTTTTGACACTAAAACCCGCTTGACGTGGCGCTTAAATTTGCAGTCCGGCAAATCGGTAACATGTTTTGGGACTTTATTCTAAAACCTAACACTATTACCTAAAAAACTATTACTGTTTTTGCTAAATCTGAAACATGGGACGACCAGAAGACAACATATTGTTACACTGTGTATGTGAACTCATCGACCGTGGGAACGAAATACGATTAGGTCCCAGATAGCCCGTCTCGAACGCTGTCGAATCGTTCGTGCCATGATGTTAGTTTTCCGGAGGAATATAAAGAAGATCCAAGTGAAATTATATTTATAAATACATGGAAACAATCTTTAAGAAGAATTGTGATTTTAGTGTGTAACTGTATTATAGTGAGACTATTTGAGTTATGTCTGTACGTGTTCAAAATAATTTTTCTCTGAGAGAAAAAGCATTTGATTTACAAACGAAAGTAACAATATCATGTAATTTATCAAATCAGCAATTTATTATCAGCTTAATACAGATAAAAATGACGACTATTTTCCTTTTTTTTAAGATTTAAAATGGTTCTTCCTTTCTTAAGTATGTTTATATGTAAGCAACTTATTTAGAATACTTTTGGGAAGGTTTAAAATATTTAAAATATTGACATCTCATTCTTAGTTACACACTTGCAGCAACTAATATATATTTTTATATCGTAGGAGGTAAACGAACAGGTGGGTCACCTTAAGTGATCACCACCGTTCAGACACCTGCAACACCAGGGAAGTCGCAAGCGTGTTGCCAGCCTGTTATGGGGTAGGGGTGGTGGGACTAAAAGAAAAGAAGAGGGGGAAGGTGAGGAGAGATGGACCTCCGGCGCTCTCACTGACCGAACGAAACGCAACAATGCATGCACTGTTACTTAACGTGGGTGTTTCTGTGGGTCGAGTGGTACTACCCCGGACGAGCCAACCCATTCATGCTGAAGCCAGTAATAGCTTGACTCTACCACCTACTAATATTTACTGTATTTGTACTAATATAATATCAAGTATTATTACTACGAAGTGGTTAATAGATTAAATATTCTGTACTTGTTTATCTGTTACTATTATTTAGAATGGCAACGATCGGCCGGTGTTACCGCATTGCACGAACATTAATTAAAAATTCCTGTTGTTCACGCTTAAAATCACGATACGAACAATAAATATCCATCTTAATATTCTGTCACTATACCAAATTGTAATTAAAAACAGTAAATTATCCAATAGCTAATTAATTATCTACATATAGCTATATTTCTTTATTGTCATAGTTTTTTTTGTTTATTTTTTTTTAAACACATTCTTTTACCTTATGTTTTGATAATCGTATTGAGAGCTCAGTGTCCAATCCATTTCCGTAGACGTTTTTCAGAACGAGTCCGTTCTCTTCGAATCCATCGAGTGGTGTGTATAGTTTATAAAGATATACAAAATCTAGTGGAGATTTCCAATGCCAGATGCCTGTGAAACCGAAGTCCATCGAACCCCATCCCACTCTGAAATCAATCTGAAATAAACATACAACAATGTTATTGAACATTTTTTATATAGTAATCGGACATTTTAACCAATCTGTATACGTTTACTCAGAAAAAAAAAACAACTAAAGGAAAAATGACAGATTTTCATATAACATTTTATGCTCATTTTCACCACATGAAGGGTGAATTTACAAGAATTCTTCATTAGTCACTCAATTATACGTTATTCTCTGACTGATATATCAACGTACATCCCAAATTACTAGGATTAGGGTCGTAAAAAAAAATCCATTCGGATTCTTGACATGAACAAAAAGGAATGAGTTTTGCAAATTCGACCTCTATGGTGGTGACAAAAGGAGTTAAAAATTTGTATGAAAACGTCATTTTTCCGTCAGTCAGTTATTCTGTATATATATAAATATATATATATATATATATAATTAGCGGCCTCGGTGAACGTTGCCTGCCTTGAAAAAAAAAATTGACAAATGATATACCTAAACCTTCCTCATGAATCACTTTATCTATTGGTGAAAACCGCATGGAAATGCGCTCAGTACTTTTTGAATTTATCGCGAATAGACAAACGGCCGTGGTAGAGGACTTACTAATATATAGTGATAAAGAGTGAAGAATAATTACTCTAAAAATGCATGAGAAACCGTGACAAATTAGTTTATTATTATTACATTATTAAAGCAGTTTCTAATCAAGTCTACTCAAAGGTTATACAGAATGTTTTGTAGACAAAGTTATAAAATACTGTAATATGATAATGACATGATAGAATATTGACTTAGAAATATTGACCACAGAAATTCATTACACAAGATATATATTGGGGAAAAATGGTTTCTGTCATGTTTATTACAAAGATTTTTGTGATAAGTTTATTAAAAGGAAATTTGTGATAAGTTTATTAAAAGGATTTTTGTGATAAGTTTATTAAAAGGATTTTTGTAATAAGTTTATTAAAATGATTTTTGTGATAAGTCTATTAAAAGGATTTTTGTGACAAGTTTATTAAAAGGATTTTTGTGATAAGTTTATTAAAAGGATTTTTGTGATAAGTTTATTAAAAGAATTTTTGTGATAAGTTTATTAAAAGGATTTTTGTGATATGTCTATTAAAAGGATTTTTGTTACATGGTTATTCAAAGGATCTTTGTCATGTTTATTATTTAAATATACAATTATTTACCTCTTGTGGTCCTCTCTTTGCGGTGATCATAGCTCTGTTCAGATACTGTATGGGTAACGCGACGTGACCGAATACGTGGAAGTCTTGCATCGTCATCAGTTTCAATAGGACCTCGATTCCTTGAGAGAAATTCAAATTGATAAATGTGTGATTGTACTTTACTCCTGTACTATTCAAACCATATGGGTATAAAGCTACACAAACGTGCCGTATGATGCGACCCGGAATTAATAACTTTCGATAATAAAACGGACAATAAACCTTTTTGATTTGTTCATGCTTCGAAACAATATCCTTTGTTACTTGGTCTTTCACTTTCCCTTGAGACGACGGCTACTTTTTTTTATTTGATGTCAAGTGATCACCACCGTACATAGACACCAACAACACCAAAGAAGTTGCAATTACGTTGCCAGCCCGTGTAGGTGGGGAACAGGAGAGGGTAGGGGGAGGGAAGGAAGAGAGAAGAACGGAAGTGGGCCCCGGCGCTCTCACTAACCGAATGAAACGCAACAGTGCAAGCATTGGCTACGTCACGTCGGTTTTCTGTGGGTCAGGTGGTAGTATCAGGGGTGAACCGACCCATTCATGCTGAAATCTGTTATAGATTCAGCGTGCCTCTACCACCTACAAAACTACTTTAGCAATAGACTTTTAGAGGATTGCGTATAATTGTTGTACATTTCCATATAATTAGGTCAATTATTAAGCACCTATTTTTTTATTGATTTAGAACGAGAATCGAGTACAAAGGGTCCTCCATAAATATTGCTACTGTTTAAATATTCAGCCTGTATGTATGTGTATAAAGGGACAGAGGTAATAACATTACCGGTAGTGGTGTTCGGCGTGACGACCATGGCGACCAGGTGTTTGTGCGTCTCTATGAAGCCGAACCTGGCGCTGATGCGGATCAGCTCGCTGGAGGGGCTGGTGACGTTCACCACCAGCATGCAGTTGGTGATGCGTGTCATGTGTCCGTCCACGTATATCTTGTGGACCTTGTCCTCTAGGTCTAAGTAAGTGATGCCTCTTATGTCACGCTTGTGCCCTAAGATGAATTCCGTACGCAGGAACCCTTTACGATAGCCCTGTTGAATAGATATTTTATGAAAGAAAGTCAATTTCTTTTATTCTCGGAATATATCTCAGTAAGAAAGTAAATCTATAATCTAGTAATACAAGTAAAGAAATGAAGTTTATGAATTTTTTTTTCTATCATAGGAGGCAAACGAACAGGTGGGACACTTGATATTAAGTGACCACCACCGTCCATAGACAATTGCAACACTAGGGTAGTCGCAAGTGCATTGCCAGCCTGTATTTGGGGAGGGTGGGAGGAAGGGAAAAGGAGAAGGGGAAGGTGAGGAGAGTTGGGCCTCCAGCGCTCTCACTAATCGAACGAAACGCAACAACGCAAGAACAGTTACTTCACGCCGTTGTTTCTATGGGTCGGGTGGTACTACACCAGGCGAGCCGACCCATTCATGCTGAAACCAGTAATAGCTTCAGCGTGGCTCTACCACCTACAAAAGTTTTATAACGTTGTAGAGGCTAACTTCAGGAACTACTAAACCAATTTGAAAAATTATCAGTGTTATATAGCTCATTTATTGAGAAAGGTTATAGGTTATATATCATCACGCTGAGACCAATAGGAGCGGAGCACCAATGAAGAACGTTTCAAAATCGGGGAGTTTTTTCATCTTGAAAGCTACCACTGCGTGTTAGCGTTAGCTCAAAGTAACTATACCACAAGGACAAAGTTGCAGGCAGAGTCTAGTAAAGAATATAGGTATATATTTAATATGTGATGTACAAATAATATAATTTCGCAACTCACTTGGAATGGCGTCAGCAGAGTAACTTTTCCTGTAATGTTGTTCTGTGTCTTCCCACTGTCGAGTGTCCACGAAGAATTTATCATCAGTAATCCATCATCGTTATACTAAAAATTTTATATACTATTAAGACATTATTTTACACACGGCTAATAAATTCGATACTAAATTATATTATTGGTAGAACTAAATTGGAACAATACAGGTTATAAATAATACTAGCAATGGAAAAGTTTATTATTCTATCTCAGAGAATTGCCACAATATTTCAAGAGAGCTATTAATTAATGCAAGATCTTGAATCTAACTAAGCTATGTATATCATACATACATGACTTATGCAGGCACACATCTGTGCTTCACTAAAGCAAACATGTATTTCTATTCTAACTAAAAAGAATAGATAAAAAAAACAGAAAACAAAACCCATCCACTACATACACGTGTACATACTGTATGAATGTGGACGTGTGTGCTCGTGTAGAACTAGTGAATACAGTGTCACTGTATCGCGGATGGAACGTAGGTTCGAAACGCTGCTAACGGTGGTCACGACGACTGTATAGGAGCGAAATTTACTGTCAGAGCATGACGGTGTGATTACACGGATGAAAGTGAGAGCAAGTTCTAATATGTTCTCTGTGTTTATTCATAAAAACGTTTGTTTCACCAGAAGTATTCGATAATCATCGACTAAAAGACATTGATGATTACACCTTAATTCTTTCTGACAGCTACACTGTACGCTTCATAACCGTACCTTTAAGATGTAACTTTGTTTCGCATACCATATTCTCGAAAGTAAAGGGGCTTTCTGTTTACGGGTATGTTATTTATTTATTTGGAAATTCAACAGCTTACATGTGTTTTTATAAAATAACTTATAATATGTAATAATTACAGCCAAAATAGAATTTCTCTAATATAACAAAGTAATTGATACTTAGTAATGATAGCTATATAAATAAAACAAAAAAAATATATATCCCGTACTGGCCTTAAAACTATATGCGAGTGAGTGTGTTGCGAACTTAGATGGATGTATATGCCTGTGTGGGTGTGTAAATGAGGGATTGTGTGTGAGTGAGCGTATGTTTGCGCGTGTTTGTTATTCTTGTGCGTGCATATTTACGTGCTTATACCTTTTAAATATTGTTGTTCACATAATAGTGCGATCTAATTTTATAATATCAGCTTTAAATATATTCCGTGAATAATGAAATATGTACCATGTGTAACTCGATAAATTCGATATATTTTTATTGACATTAATATTTTAGTGACTAACGATAGTTTTATATAGACATTAATATTTCAGTGAATCCACATTAGTATCTTAGTGAATATCGATAAATGTTTATTGACATAAATATCTTATTGAATATCGATAATTTTCATCGATATTCACATCTCAATGTCCCATAGCATTATTTTAAGCGATGTAAAACGACTTACCTGAAAGCTTAGAAGTGTGTCAGCGCTTTTCTTCCATATGACCCTGTGTTTAGCGATGGCGGCGGCCTTCGGCAACGTCGGTATTGTCGAGTTGATTATTGCATTTATCTCGCCGTAGTACTCGTTCGTCTTGAACAGGTAGTCCGCTAGGAGGCTGAATGCCAAGTAATCCTTCTCCCAGTTCATGCTGCCGTTTATCGCTTGTAGATTGTCGTGGTAACGCCACCTGGTGTTGAGTTAATAAAGTAATTAATTCTTTATAATACCACCAAATACATATCCGTATATTGCTATGGCCCTCCATTGAAAATTAGCACTGTAGTAATGCACATGCACTGCAGCATGTAACTGAATGGGGGTATTGTTATTAGGTATTTCTAATGAGTTTATGTATATGTATATTTTCTTTATTTGTTTTGTAATCGTAATGTGTACTAAAAATATAAAGTGTTTACTGTACAGTTATGTTATAGAATTATATTATAATATAATTTCTGAAACCATATCATCAATTCTAAAAAGACAAATACATCGCATACATCTATACTTTTATAAATCTAAAAACGTAGGACAACGTCCGGCGGTTACACTAGTCCGCATAGAAAAACGACAGATTTATTAATATAGATTGTGAAAAATGATAATAAAAATGGTTTTACATGCAATGACGATTACCTAGACGATATTTTGACAAAACAAATGGCACGATAATGCACACATACGCAGAGTAATATTGTAACAACACACTGTCTTAGATAAAGTGTGGAAGTAAGATGGCATATTCTCAATATCGGTCGTGAGATAGAAATAGTTATATGTTGCTTAGATACGGGCGGATTGACGAGGCAGCCGTTAATAATAAGCTAGTTAGCCAAGTTTTAACAAGACGCCATCGAAGCGTTTATGACGTATCTATAGGTTTTAAGTTATAATTACTTACATGACATTGAAGCTGGTGTCTCCCCATCCTTTGAAGGGTGTTGTGAGGCTGGAGAGTAACGCGTAGACTGTCTCCTCGTGTGCCTCCGAGTACATCTTCACTCGCCAGAGGATATTCGCGTCGTGAGCCCACCCCATACGTACGTGCCACTGCCAGAACCAATCTGTTGCATACAGACAAACATATTTCATTATTATGTGTATATCCGACGGTTATTATCACAGTGCTTTAACATAGACGCTTGATGTTTCTAGATAATATGATATGGTCAAATATGAAATATATATTTTTTAAATTGATTTAAACCGAGAATCGAGTGTAAAGTGTCCTGCATAAATATTGCAACTGTCTAACCATTCAACAGGTGAATTAGGTGTGTTGGGGGAGAGTGGGAGCGGAAGAAAGTGATAAGAGGACGGGCTCTTTCACTGATCGAACGAAACGCAACAATGCAAGTACTATCTCTTCACGTCGGTTTTCTGCGAGAGGGTGGTACTATCCCGTTCGAGCCGCCCCATTTACGCTGAAACCAGTAATAGCTTCAGCGTGGGTTTACCACTACAAAAATGATTTTTTTGGCAAGATATTAAAATTTGTGTCTTAAAAAATCATGCAAGGGGTTAACATGTACTGTGGTGTGACTTTAGCATGTCGATATGTAAACAATGTCGTGACTAACTTCGTAAGAGAAATTCGAATTCTCCATTGAGCATCCTCCCCGGGTAATACAAGGCGCAGTGCCCGGCGTGGTGCCACGCGCCCTTGTTGTCGAGCTGCACGTCGATGCTGACCTTCTGCGAGGGGTCCCGGTTCGCGTCCCAGTTGAAAGCGGCACTCAGACGCTTCTGGTGCTTCATCAGCCAACGTTGGTAAGATATGTGGATGTCGCGAAGTCTGTAAATAACAGTAAAAAAACCACTCGTTTCTAACGCAAAAAGGGGCGGAAATAGACAAATGCTTAAAGAGAGATAGAGAAAAAGGGATGTGCTATGCCGTTTCTTCAACACAAAAAAAACAATTGACCCGTCACGGGACGCCTGGCAGATTTGAAACATCAAAATCGTTTTGTATAAGTTATATGCATTAAAGAACAGACGACAACAGGAATCAGTTATCGCATAATGAAAAGATAAAGCTAAAAAATACAAATTAGTTCCATAAAATAATGACCGTTTATTTTTTTATTACATAAATATTAATTTTTATTAAAACCAAAATATAAAAATTCAACTAGGCCCAAGTGCGGTTTGTTTGGCAACATTTATCAAAAGGCGCTAGGTCTTTGGCGCGTGCCGAGTATCACTAGTAGGCCACTTGGGCCTACAAGATTAGGTTGCAAATGTTTTAGAGTATTCCGTTATCAGTGCAATGTTCGTGTTTTGCGTCTCCACGCCAATAACCAGGTTTACTCTCCGCCTACAGATGTTTCATATCAAAAAACAAGAAATGTGGGCAGTTCAGACGCGGTATAAATGAAACTTTAATATTTTTTGTGAGATATTAATATAAACAACTAGCTGTTACTCGCGGCTTCGCACGCGTTTTTTTAATATACTAAATAAATATAAAATTGTGATAAGATGTATAAATTACAGAAATACTCTCTCTAATTTATTTGTAAGTACGACACGCACATCATATACTGTAACAGGTAACATGTACATTATATATGTGATTACTAACAGTGTATCGAATGGGATGGGATTTATCATGAGCCACATACCTGGAACTTTAAACTACAATATACCACGCTCAGTGCTCACTTACACTATATAAGAAAGTATTAAAAATATTAAGCCATACATTATCGAACAATATGTGTTAAATCTTTTATTATATAGATATAATATGCACATATTGTCGATATAATTAAGTTATTGATATACGTTGCTATAATTTAAATCACATATAAACATTTGACTTTCAATTATATTTATTCTTGGAGTCTAGTACAGCGCACGTCTCACGCGCATGTTTATAGTGAACAACATATTTTTGATAAATTTCACAGGAACGAACTATTACTACTAAGCTTTTGGAATAGCAACACAAAATAAACTGAAAGTTATCTCACCCTGAAAGAAATTTTCAAATCGGACACGTAGTTCTTGAGATAAGCGCGTTCAACCATACAAACAAACAAACTGTTCAGCTTTATATATTAGTATAGATTTGGCGCTTATACCTTGTCATTAACTTGGACATAAAAGAAAACTAGCCAAAGAATACATAATAACTACCTATATTGACAACTTCAAAATTGGCAGCATGGATCAATTCCTTCGCCAGTCTTATTGGACGAATATTATTAAACTATTTGAATAACAACACAAAATAAACTTTGGAAATGTTTGCGATATAAACGTACAACGTATAATCAAAAATGGGAAACAAAACTAAAATAGAATATAATTTTGAATAGGAACACAAAATAAACCCTGAAAATATTTGCGAGAGAATGTTATTAGGTTACTATGGCAACGTATATAATACAGACGGTAACACGCAGCGGAACAGAAGCTCTCAAAATAGCCTGATTTTGAGACATTCTTCATTAGTGCTCCGTTCCTATTAGTTTTAACGTGATGATATGTAGCCTATAGCCATCCTCGATAAATGAGCTATCTAACACTGAGAGAAATTCAATCAACAAAGTCAAATCGGACCGGTAGTTCTTGAGATTAGCGCGTTCAACCATACCAACAAATAAACAAACAAACTCTTCAGCTTTATATATTAGTATAGATACACATGAACAGTAAGTACATCACATTGACTATGACGTCTACTCCCAAACAACGTAACGCGAGGGCGCACACACACATATACGTAATAAGAAACACTGTAGACAGTAGATATCAATTATTCAGTCGCCATCTTAATTTAGTATAAAGTTATACTGTAAACGACACATTTGGTCCCCTTTCATTTGATAATACACCCGTGCGAAGTTGGAGCGGGAGGCTAGTTTTTTTTTCTTATTCTTCTATTCTGCAGACTCCTGGTTCGCACCTTTTTTTTTGCTTTCGCTATGTTTTTTATTGTCTGCGTGAAAAATCGTATCTACGAGCCACTATTGGGTGTTTTTTATTTATTTTGAATTTACTATTTTAGACTGTTTTTTTTAAGGATGATATTGGTTTTATGGCGGTTTTATTATGATCCTTTATGGCTATTTTTACATTTTAATCCACAATGTCCCGCGCGGGAAGCTAGTTTATAACATTGTTACGATAGGAATATGAGGCTACGGGGTCAATGTCTAGGACAGAGGTTCCCAAGTTTTCTCAGTTCGAGGCGCACTTTCAGATTTCGTTTTCTTCTTTAAAACATCCAAAACATGGTACTGTAAGTGCTAGTTATTTAATTGTCTACTTTTACTCGGGAATAATTAAGTTAAACCACAATGATAAAGAGGAGGCACCTTATGGGGTGCCCCTTTTACATGTACCGCGCACACTTTGAGAACCTCTGGTCTAGGAGATTTAATTAAATCGATAAGGGCTTACTGATCTATATGTAGGTCCATGTTAACATTGGTGTTGTTGTTGAGGTCAGCGTTCAGGTTGATGCTGTAGGTCTTCCCGCTCAAGTCTACTTCGGCGTAGGTGGTGAAGTTCTGCTCCGACAGCAGTACGTAACGGATCAGGGTTCGATATTTGTCATCGTTGTATTCGCCCTGTGCGTATGAATAAGCTACATGAAAAAAGTGTTACATCTAATACAAATATCTTTATTTTAAGAACCATTTCCATAAACCATATATAACTGTGACCCCAAACTAGGCAGTACCGATCTCATGGTAACCTAATGCCTGAATACAAATTGCCTTTAACTGATGGTGGCGTGTATTTTATTTATAATATTTAAAGGAGATTACATTTTTAGGATTAAAATTAAGGCAAAGAAGAAACAAAAATCATATAATAATTTTATTATTAGTTTGTTCCTGTTTCCATGAGTCCTGTTCTGCTATCCAGCTGTATCACATCAAATTGTATTTTTTAAAAAGCCTTTCGCCCTCGCCCACGTCTTAACTACCTTCCGCCTTATATATTTTATATATCTATAGGGTATAAATATAAACTTACCTGTCCAATAAACGTAATCTGTCTGTTATCCTGAGTGAATCGTGCGTCCATTGCGATATTTTTGAAATGGTTACTGTTTATCAGTCCTTTGAGACGGTGCGACGCCATATTCGTCTTCGATTGGTCTTGGTACAACGCATCAATATTAAAATCGACTCCGGTGAACCACACTCCAACTGCATTTACCTGTTAATTGTACACGTGTATGGATTATGAACATTATTTTTTACATTATAGATGTTACCGTTTGACTGTAATCTTATTTGATGTACCCCATGATAGTAAACAAGCTTTAGGAAATCATTAATCTATACTAAAATTATAAAGCTGAAGAGTTTGTTCAGTTGAACGCGCTAATCTCAAGAACTACTGGAGCGATTCGAAAAATTCTTTTAGTGTTAGATAGATCATCTAAGGAAAGCTATATTTTAGGCAGGAATAATTAAAACCGCGTTCCTCGGTTGAATTTGTCGGCTGTTTTAATTCTTTTTTTTTATTGTGTAATGACTTTTAATAATATGGCCCTTATAATATTTTATTTTTTAATCTAAAATGATATTCAAATGATTTAAACGGACTTATCAACTATTTTCTGTATCGCTATATAACACTTGCGAGACGCGACCAAAATATTAACACGGGCGCCACCCTATTAGAGAGTTCGGCCTATAAAAGGCAAGATGTCGTTGATCTTGTAGGCAGTAGTCCGGTGAAGCTGTAATGGCCTTGGAAGGCCAATAGGGTAGTCAGCTCGAAAAAAAAAGATCTGTAGGCACTTCAACAAAAGTTATTGTAAGGCGAATCCTTGCTCGGATAAATATTCACAGTGCCTATAGAGTGTCAATTGTTTTCCCTGTCTGACCATACATGTGTATGACTATACGTTTGTTTATTACAATTGTTATAGTAAAAAATGCTTTTGGATGCAGTGACACGTACTATTGATCTCAATTCCAGGCTAAAGTGTAAAGTAGTAATAAGAAAGCTTTATTTAATTCCTTACATAATACATATTAAATGATAACAGTTTGTAACTTAATAACCTATAATATTCAAATTAAATTTGTTACGCTTGCATTAATTTGGTTTCTAATTATAAATTCTGTTTTGCAATGATTTTAATTATTATTTTCTTTAATTAACAACTCCTAATTACTTAATTTTGGGGTGTAAGGGGGTGTCGAATAAAATCATAAGACTTGAGACACTCAAGCTAACCTCATCTGCACGTAGTACACCCTGCTGAATAAGGAACAAGGCAATGGCGCAAGCGGGGTAGTAGGGTTTTACAACCTGGCTGGGTCGCAACCACCATGGATATGGCGAAAAAGCCCGTAATAGTGATTCGCTTCTACGGGTCGCGTTTCGGGATCAGCCTGTGCATATCCAGCTTTTTGCAGGCCGGCATGATAGTGGCGACCGGCGATGGACAGTGTGTCAATCGGTGGTCGCTATTATTTTTGGATTGTACTATGCTTACCATCAGGCATAGTGCAGTCACTTTGCCGTGCTACAATAAAAAAATAAAAAAATTCATGGATCCCGTTCGGGTTGCCTTTTTTTTACGTGGAGAAGTCCTTTTTGGATACCCACCCTCCCGGACGAGAGGATGGGTTATGTCCGACTCGCACGGACTAAAACCCCACGGTGTACCGACAGACCGTGATGTTGGGGCGGCAAGGGATCGTTCTCCGCTATTCCCCTTGAATAGCCACCCAACGGTCCACCCGGCGGAAGGTTGCCGCCGCGCTCCTACCTATAGAGAGGCAGCTGGGTACACGCCAGCTGCCCCCCCTCGTCCGCCGGACCTGTGCAATGAGGGGATGAGCCCCTCGACTACATCCCCTCAGGTCCGGCTACGGTGGCAGGTGGCAGGAGTTGGGCAAAGCGCCGACTCCTCCGTTGACGAAGACGGCCATTTAGTGGGTCCGCCTCGCGGGCCCTCTCCACCGCCTCCTTTTGCGAGATGACTTCCTCGCAAAAGGAGGCCACTGCTCGCCACGCCTGCTCGCTGCCGAGCATGGACGAGACCACGCTCGGCAGCGACAAATCCTCTCCTACCACCGCCACCAGAGTGCGGCGCTCCACCTCCCACGCAGAGAGAGTGTGCTGCGCGGTAACTTCCTCAGCGCCGCACTCGTGACAGGCGGCGGTCGGCTCCCTGCGAGCGATCCGGTGCAGGTACCACCCGAAACAACCGTGTCCGGTCAGCACCTCCACCAGCCTAAACGAAGCCTCCCCAAGGAATGCCATCTTTCTTTGTTTTTTGCTCTGTCCAGCCAACTTCCGCAAAGTAATACCCACTATAATGTTTAACAACACCATCTATATTACTAACCTGATACTCTTTCGGCTGTTTTTCGTGCACTTTGGCCTTGATATTACAGGGGTGGAGGGTAGGCAGAGTCATGTTGAGTTCCGCGTCCACGTACAGCTGAGTCCCGGGCGGGTAGAACAAGTACCCGGACACGAGAATTTCCCGAGACTTCGGATTAAAATTCAGCAACGCGAGGGCCGTGTACTTTGGACCGATCTGAAATGTAAAAAAAAGATATACAGGCTGAATGTTTACGTTCACTTGAAAGTGAACGTGAGAGCGGCATGAACAAAATAAAAGGTAAAAATCCTCGTCCGTTTCATTATCTATATAGTAGATTATGTTTGTGTTTATAATTGTGGAAGTCTTAAAACAAACTCTAAATTAGGTTCCCTTTATTCTTTATTAATATTTGTTTTGATTTTATTATTTTATATGTTAAATGTGACCATGAAGTATTATATCCTATAATATTGCGAGTCTTTAACCTTTCACGTGGTATATTAATTTTGTTCGCACTCGTTATCAAATGAAAAGGATATCGATTCGAATTTAATAAATTGAAACAGAAAGATGGAAAAATAAAGAAAGTGTTTTTTTTTTTAAAGAAAGTAGGTGATTATTTTTTGGCAACGAATCTTGTAGTAAATAATTACTGCCATTATCGAGTAATAATATTACAAGTTTCTGGCGAATATTTCTATGAACTACCAAGATGATGATCGTCTTATTAGAGCTTTCCAGAGAGTTTTCATAGTAAATCAGAATCTATATTCCTTAGTATTATTTCCTTTCCACTACATTTGTGCACAATAAGTAAACTATATCGCCCGCGTAACCACAGATCACGCCGCCGTGGTCTGGGGGTAAATTTCGCTCCCGCACACCAGATTAGGCACTCCTCGGCAGCGGCTCAAGTCTAGGTTCGATCCCTCGGCAGGGAGCCCTTGAGTGCGTTACTTGCGTGATACAGTGACACAAAAATTTACATCACTGCTACAACACTATACGATCACCCCCACACACGTGCACGCCTACACGCTTACAGATGGTAGTGGAAGGGTTTTATTTTTTTCTCTTATCGAACTGGAAAAACTTTAATTTTCCAATAAAACATATATGGAGGGGTTGTTGAGGCGTGTATGCTTGGTACACATATGCGTTTTAACAACTCAAACATATATGAATAGTTAGCTAAGTTAACTAAAATAGGTCGCGAGTTTGCATGTAACAGGCAACAGCCAAGCCGAGGTGTGCCGTGCACCCTTGAGCTAGTTGCTCAAATAAAATCGGCTGAGTGCCTTAAGCGCTCGCCTTAGTAGTTCGGTGAAACTGTTAAGACCTTGCTAGGTCAATAGCGTAGTCAGTTCGAAAAAAAAAGTAAGCTATATTAAATAAAACACCACCAATACTACAAAATATAGAGTTGAATAATACAATATTATTAGTTATCGATATCGATAATACTCACGGCTTCGAACTGAAACTTCATGTCGATAAGTCTCGGCCTCCGCAACGTGACGCCCGTCTCTAACTTCATACCGTTCAACTTTTCGACGCGCACGAACTTCAGTATAAACGCGGGGTCCGTTTTTAAATCCCTCGAAGCACTCACGTTGAATCCTATATCGTTATGGGTTTGCGTTTTCTAGAAAAATTATAAATAATACAATTCAGGTTTCAACGTACAAAGCTTTATAGTAAAAAGACGTGTGTAGTTCACAACGTGGTAGAATGCAACCTTAAACAAGCGAGAGAATCTTATATCTGACTATTCTCCAATAACCGAAGACAAGCGAGACACTGTCCCCACTTTACCCAGTCACTCGACACCAATTATATTATAACTAAAATGAAGTAGATATGTCATAAGTGCTTCGACAGCGTTTTGTTAAAACTTGGTTAGCTAGCTTATTTTTAACGGCTGCCCCGTCAATCCGCCCGTATCTAAGCATCAAGTAACTATATTTTTTTCACCACCGATCTTGAGATACGCCATCTTATTTTAACATTTTATCTAAGCCGTGTTACGATATTACTTTACGTATGTTTGCGTTGAGCCCCCCGACTACATCCCCTCAGGTCGAGCTACGGTAGCAGGAGGAGTTGGGCAAAGCACCGCCTCCTCCTGCCAGTCCTCCGTTGGTGAAGACGGTCACTGAGGGGGTCCGCCTCGTGGGCCCTCTCCGCTGCCTCCTTTTGCGAGATGACTTCCTTGCAAAAGGAGGCCACTGCTCGCCACGCCTGTTCGCTGCCGAGCATGGACGAGACCACGCTCGGCAGTAACAAATCCTCCCCTACCACCGCCGTCAGAGTGCGGCGCTCCACCTCCCACGCAGCACACTCAGAGAGAGTGTGCTGCGCGGTATCTTCCTCAGCGCCACAAACAGCTTTTTACTTATAATATCATTGCTCGACACAGTGTATTGCGGATTACAATTTCAAGCCCCTGCCATAATAAGTTTACTTTAGAAATGGTATGTGACGCGTGACGTATGATTTTGTTTCACCCGTGATACATACGATGTACTGCATATGAGTCAGCCATGATCGTGTCTTATACAATTTATAAAGCAAGTACTTCAAAATGTAGTTTTAAATACAAATCTCTATTTTTATATCGACTATCGATTTTTTTTAATGTTATTAATAATTTTATACGGTTTTTTTAGTATGAAAATAATGACTTTTAATTTATTCGTCACAAATTATTTTGAATTATACCATAAAACAATCCAAAATACATATTGTATAAGGAATTTATTTGTTTAGAAAATATGAAATGAATAATAGAATATATTTTGATTGAATATTCAATTTTTTGAAATAATGAATGTACTGCATTGAATATATTTAATGATATAAGCTATGTAGCGAAGCAAAAGATGTATTTTGTGTAGAGAACAAAAGGTAATAATAAAATACTGCATTTTGAATAAGATTTTATTGTAAATTCTGCCAATTGTTGAACTGCGTTGTATAAATATTAACGATTTTTTTTTAATATTATTCTATCTTCACTCTCTTGTTTTTATATATGCAGTACTGTACATATCATATAGAAATAAATAAAAAACGCTGTATAGAGGGAATTACTTTATAATAAA
The DNA here is from genome assembly GCA_014332785.1 of Antheraea mylitta. Taxonomy (NCBI): domain Eukaryota; kingdom Metazoa; phylum Arthropoda; class Insecta; order Lepidoptera; family Saturniidae; genus Antheraea; species Antheraea mylitta. The sequence goes on along the minus strand of JACEII010000025.1, from coordinate 2,552,377 downwards.
GTTTATTTATTTTATGCTTTGTATGGGACACGGACAACGGCTTTTTTTAAAGAGTTATTTGTAGAAAGATATCGGTAAATTGTCATATCGACTAATTAAAATAACCTGTAAAGAATAAGAATGGTTAGTTACTTAAATTTAAGATCTAGTTAATAATGAAAATATTACAGTGACAAATAGAAATGTTCAGAATCCGTTGTTAGGTGCATATTAACACATCGACATTGCAGTATAAAAATTCTATATTTCATTATTTTATAAAGAAATCCTTGTAAGCCAATTTGAAAAAAATACTACAAAGTTTAAAAATAATTTTCAAAGTATCTTATTAATATTTTCGAGTAGTATTTTCTGTAAATACTAAAATTGCGTAATCGTATCAATTTGGTAAAATATTCAATACGAATATATCTATGGTAAAGTGTGACATACACTATAAGCATTATTGAATATAGGTTCATCAAACAAGTAACCGAATTTGTATATGGAATGGTTAGTCTGAAGCTACTGAACGAATCAGCATAGGATACTAAATTTCTTATAGATTGTTCTAGGCTATTATTTATTTTTTGGTTTCGATTGACCGGTTGTCATTTTTTTAATGCTCAACGAAGCGGTCGGGAATATGTTAACACATAAACAACCATATTGTAGGTGATTCTATCGAGTCTAAAAATGTAGAGATTTCTATACTTTGAAGTTAATTATTACTTCCTACGGATATGAGTGTTCCCTGAGTTGTGCTAAAGAGTAACAAATTTTTGGCCACTGCATAGTTCCACATAGAAAGAACCTCGGAGGCACAAATGGAATAATTAATCAAGCGACAATCATAGACTATGGCTTTTTTATATCATAAGACGTAAACCAACAGGCGGGTTGATGGTAAGTAATCACCGCCGTCCATAAACACTTGCAACGGGATTCGCAAGTGCATTGCTACTCTATGTTAGGAGGGAAGAAAAGAAGGAAGGAAAGGGGAAGGGAGAGGAGATATGCTTCCGGCGTTCTCGCTGACCGAAGGAAACGCAACAATGCAAGTACTGTTACTTCACGTCGGTATTTCTGTGTTTCGGGTGGTACTACCCCGGATAAGCCAACCCATTCATGCTGAAATTAGTAATAGGTTCAGCTTAGCTCTACCACCTACAGACGATAATAGTTTACCTATACTCTATTTGGCCACACGATTAAATAAAAGAAAGTTGATACGATATCGAGTCAAAAGGAACCTGTAACTTTATCGATGATAATTAGAAATCATTAATGAAAAAACTTACAATATTCTTAAGCACAGCGTAGAAATCATAGATTGGGTAGGCGGTAAACTGCATAGCGAGATCCCCATACATATCATGTCTGTATCCGGCGGATTTTTCGCTGTAGAGTCCCTCCATCTTTATGGTCTGTTTGGGGTTCTTATAAAACTGATAGTCCAGCTGGAGTTTGGTCCCCTGAGTGGGACCATTGATGGTGTAGTAACCGGTGAGATGGCTCGCAAGCTGCTTAGTCTGAAAGTCACCTTGCACATCGCATTGGGTCACACCACCTTTGCTCTTAACTTTTATCGATCCTAGAAGATAAAAAAAACACATTCAAGCGCTTTAGAAATGTTCGATAAATAACCCACAATGATTTCATGGAATCAAAGTACGTAACAAAGTAATAAATCTGTAGGCTATAAAGGTTTCAAGTATGAATATAGGTAGTTTATTATATTTAAAGGTAATATGTAAATATTAACATCCAAATAAATTAAACATAATAATATCAAAACAAATACTAATAAGCAACAAAGGGAACCTATGGAAAGTATGGAAACGATACTTATAAAAAGTCACTTCTAAGTTCAATTAACAATTTTAAACGAACACTTTATGGTTAATCATCACGTATCTGTGTAGTCCGGTGAAGCTGTTAAGACCTTGCTAGGTCAATAGCATAGTCAGTTCGAGGAAAAAAAAAAAACATTACGCATCTGCTTATCGTGGCAACGCCGCACGGTCGAACAATGGAAACAGGGCGCGAGCCGAAATGCGGTTCGGACTGCGTGACAAGGCGTTATTCACTTTTTACTCGAGTTCATTTTTGCGTGTGATTTACTAGTGTTGAGTGTATATCAGTTTTGCGCTTCTTCAGATAATTAGATCAGATGTTAAGCACTTTTTTATCGATTTAGAACGACAATTCATTAATGATTATCCTGTAGAAAAATTGCTAGCGAGTAACCAGTCGTGCTATATACTCTATAGTTTCCCAGAAAGCGTGTCGTACTGTGCCTAGCTGTAATTTAGCGACTCTTTGTCACTGATAAGAGTCTTTAGGTTACAGGTTTATTTTTTACTTAATGCTTTTAGTGAGTCTTTGTTGTACGGCAAATGATTTTCTTTCTTTTTTTTTCTAATGCTTCTAATAATTTATAAACAAACCAACTGCGTTATAAAAAAAGTTATATCTGTAACACGTTACTTTAATATTTTATAGTGTTCGTGATATAACACAGATTTTGAAAATATCTAATGAACAATAGTCAAAAGGATGCCTCATAAAATTCAAAACTCACCGGATAGAGCTGCGACCGTGTTGTTATCGACGACCCAGTATGCGTTCGGGACCCAAACGTACCCGTACTTTATATCGTACCGTTTTATCGACATAACCGTATCGAACTGTTTCCGACCGTCGACATCGAGGCTCGCCTCTAGCGACTTATCGTTCTCCTGGTTACGATACAACGCTTTAGCTTTGAGCGTGCTCTTTGCCGATTGTAGGGATAGGACAGCTGTACTTGAAGTATTCGATATACTTAATACTGCATTGATCATACGTTTTTCCTGTAAATATAAACGTACAATTCACCTGTATATGGGATTCTAATAATGGAAACTTAGGGTATTCCTTTATATATTCCATAAACAGGCTGTATGCATGGTGTGATGTGCCCAGACTTTTAGAATCAGAAGATATCTTTTAAAATTATTTTCTATGTATTTTGTCTGAATCAAGATAAATGTTGAGTGTACGGCGATGAACTTAGCAAATCAAAATAAATGTACTATATATTTACAGATAGAATTTGAAGGAAATACATATAAGCAATAAGGTGATACCATAGCTTTAAATTTTGTTTTTAACCCAAAAAATTATGACTTCATAAAACTCACCAACATTGTCCAGGTCATGGGACAAAAACATATGATAGTAGATCACGGGCACATTATTTTTAACAATTTTTTAGTAAAGTATTCTAGGATAAAGACAAAAATCACTAACACGTAAGTGGTAATTTTTAAAGCAGGGCTGTTTGCTTCGAATTCTTGTTAAAATTTCTCAATCTCATCAACTTTGCTAGACCAATAATCGTAACTTAGAAGTTTTATAAATATGTAACAGTATGTGTGAAGCTAGCAGAATACCTTGATATATATGTAATCTTAGCAAAGCTCTGTAAGGTGTTTGCACGAATTTAACCCAAGCATGGAATATGAATTTACATTAATTTTGATTCAAAATTAATTGGTTTTCGGGATATTTATTAACCTATTGTGTTTTTTTTACGAGCATCGTATAGTCATATGTAGTATGGCGCTGCTTCGACAATATTAGATCAATTCAACAATAGCGAATATTATGTTTGATTTATTATTACCTTTATGTATTTATTAACTCTAGAAGATTGTAGAAAATTTTGTTTGAAATAATCGGATATTCGTTATTTCTATGTTGAAAATCTATTTGAGTGTCTTACTGTTTAGTATTATATTGTAACGTATGACGTCACTGTAACTTATGGTAAGCTCAGTCTAATCTTAAATAACTATGACCACCAGGAAATATATATTCCATTGTCGTTCTCATATTTTCAACTCTGGTCACTGGCCAGTCCCATTTAGAATCTCTTATTATCTTAGGGCATTTTGATACTTCGGGAATTGTCCTAGTAGAGACATCAAGAATGCTTGAGCGCTTGTTAAGACAAGTTTTTTTTTTTTCAAAAAATTGCCTACTCTTAATTTAATTTCTGGTGGTGAGGAGAAGTTAGGTAACTCTATTTGCCCTATTCTAGGCCTCGGAACTAGTGACATGAGATCGCCAAAAGAACTATATATAACTATATATCACTACATACTATAAAACAAGGCCTTTGCTACGTCCGTCTCTCTTTTTTTTTTTTTCGAATGTCTATGCTATTGACCCAGCACGGTCTTAACAGCTTCACCGGACTACTAAGACGAGCGCTTAAGGTACTCAGCCGATTTTATTTTGGCAACCAGCTCAAGGGTGCACGGCACACCTCGGCTTGGCTGTTGCCTGTTGCATGCAAAATCGCGACCTATCTTAGCTAACCTAGCTAACTATTCATATATGTATGAGTTGTTGAAACGTATATGTGTACCAAGCATACACGCCTCAACAACTCCTCCATATTTTTATTATCGGAAAATTAAGAGTTTTTCAGTTCGACGATGGAAAAAAGTAAACCCTTCCACTTTCATGTGTAAGCGTGTAGGCGTGCACGTGTGTGGGGGTGATCGTGTACTGTTGTAGCAGTGATGTATATTTGTGTGTCACCGTATCGCGCAAGCAACGCACTCAAGGGCTCCCTACCGAGGGATAGAACCTAGGCTTGAGCCGCTGCCGTGGGAGGCCTAATCGGGTGTCTGTCTCTCTGTTCACGATAAACTTCAAAGTACTGAACGGATTTACATGCGGTTTTTATATATAGGTATAGTGATTCACGAGAATAATTTAATTATAGAATTTGGGAAGTTTTTTTTATTAGCAGGCCGGAATAACGTCTGCTGGGCTCGTTAATATATAGTAGCGTAACCTTACCTGACTCTCTGGTGTATCGAAGGAGAAACTAATAATATTGCTGGTCGCATTTTTATCCCATTTGTATTCGAAAGCATAGGTCTTTGCTGATGGATCGGCTTTCTCCAGCGACAGTATGTACTTAGCGGGTCCACTCATCAGGAAATATGGCGCGTCTACGAGCGCTGTCATATTTGGAAACTAGAAAACATTAAATGGCGTTATATAATCGCATAACGATCTTAATCTAAGACAAATTTTAGACTTCAAACTTGGTACAATAACAGTATTTTAAATCTATACTAATATTATTCATGGTTCTCTACTTCGATGGTGTGATCATACTTAAGAAATCGTTCCCAGTTAGTTATGGTTCAGGGTTATGTGTCACATACGACCACTATACCATCGGGTGTGCCACAAGGGTCACACATGGGACCTATATTGTTTTTGATTTTTGTTAACGATTTAGCTAACTTGATCAATTGTAGATTACATATGTACGCAGACGATCTAAAACTATACCAAGTTATAGAGTCACTAGAGGATACTGTAACATTACAAACGCAAATCAATAATGTTGCTAAGTGGTGTAAGCATAACAACATGTTACTCAATAGTAAAAAATGCTTTTTTATGAATTTTTCGAAAAAAATTAATACTGTTGAAACAGATTATTATATTGAAAATGTTCCATTAAATAAAGTATCGTGCATTCGGGCCTTAGGTGTGATTATTGATAGTAATTAAAGTTTTCGCTTTCATATTGATGACATAATACGTAGAGCAGGTCGTCTATCTGGTTTTATTTCCAGACAGCTCAGATCACTTGGAGACCCTGAGGTTACTATATCTGTATATAATAGTATAATTCGGAGTATCTTGGAATATGGCAGTCAAGTGTGGAATCCGTGCTATGATGTACACACTAAAAGAATTGAGCGAGTACAAAAGCGCTTTGTTTATCATTTAGCATATTGTGATAGAAAATGTAAATCTTTAACATCATATGGAACTAGGCTTTTAAATTATAAAATGAAAACCCTATGTGATAGACGTAAAACAGCAGATATAATGTTTCTATATAAGTTAATTCATGGCTTGGTCGACTGCGATGAATTACTTCAAGAGGTTAAGCTTGTAGTGCCACGTCCTGGGAGTCGTATAATAAACAGAAAAACTTTTATGACACCTCACTGCAGGACTAATGTTGGCCAACATTCTGCTCTTTATCGTATGTTATCGAAATACAATAGCATTAATCAACTCATTGACATATTTACTTGTCCCTTGCGTGCATTTCAATTAAGACTAAAAACTATATTATAACTTAATTTCTAAGTATGTTAATTTGTTAAGCAAGCTGTGTTCACTATTTTAAGACCCACACTGAGGTTTATATTTATTGATGTTAGCTAATTGTAAGGTAATTAATTGTTTGTGTGTCGTCTAGATTGTGAACCTAATAAAAAAATAAAAAAATTATAAAGAGGTAAAGTTTGTGAGTTTGTGACGTTGTAGGGGGTAATCTCAGGAACTACTGGTCCGATTTGAATAATTCAGTGTTATATAGCTCATTCGTCGAGAGTGGTTATAGGTTATATATCATCACGCTACAACCAATAGGAACGGAGCAGAGATGAAAAATGTTTCAAAAACGGGATGATTTTCCTTTTGAGAACTGCTGCGTGTTAGTGTTAGTGTATTTAAGCCACGCGAACGAAGTATACTATAAAGCGAACCAGAGTTCTCCAAGTTTAGTAAAAAACAATATTTACCGAATATCTTCTATACACACAATAAGAATGGAAATCTAACGTGGCTATACCTTTTCGATTTGCGTTAAAAGAATTATTGCAGGGATTTAGGAATAAGTAATAATACACAATTCAACCATTTTTAAAAAATGTCTGTCTGTTTGTTTGCATGAACATGCATCACTATCCAAGTACTCTGTTCATGATAAGACCCAAATCATAATACATATCTTCGAGTAATAATCAGTCTTTATTGTATAAAAATCGGTTTGATCTATCAAAATTTATTGTAATTTTAATGTCGACACGAGTTTAGTATGAGAGAAAAGTATGTAGTAATAAGAGTTAATACAGATGACGTTATTAGACACTGTTTTGTATATCAGGTTCCACGCGGACGAAGTCGCGCGCACAGCTAGTGGATAATAAATCGATACAGAGTTCTTTATAAAGTTTACTAAACATTATTACAATATTTTTAGTTAAGTGAGCAAAAAGCCCTTTAAAAATACCAGCATTATCTACACAATGGCATGTAGATATGCGAGGTCTTCATTGGATTGTACTTTGTACTTACACCTGGAATTGATTCATCGCTGACAATAAATCAAACGTTGTTTGTTACTAATGAATTCCAGGCCGAATTACAAAGTAACACCATCATCAATCAAATATCTATGTTTTCACTTGAAAAGAAAAAAAAAATCAGCTATCACGGGACGCTTGACAGATGTGAAATATCGAAATTGTTTTGTATTAGTTAATATGCATACAAAACAGACTACGACAGGAATCAGTTATGGCACAATGAAAAGATAAATGTAAAAAAAAAATACAAATTAGCTCCATAAAATATTGACTGTTTATTTATTTTATTACATAAATATCCATTTTTATTAAATACAAAACACAAAAATTTCTCTAGGCGCTGGCGCTGTGTGTTTGGTGGCAATTGTCAAAGGGTGCTAAATCGTCGGCGCGTGCCGAGTAACAATAGTAGAACAAGTGGCCTACAAGATAGGGTTACAAATGTTTTTGAATATCTCGTTAATAGTGCAATGTTCGTGTTTCGCATCGCCACGCCAATAATCAGGTTTACCCTCCGCCTATAGATATTTCACATAAAAAATTACGATGTTTTATAAGAGTCACGTATGTGCGCCCTTATTGCTCCCTTAATTATATTATGATACAAGAAACTATAGATATATTTTATATGATACTAACTTCTCCCCGAGACTTCGTCCGCGTGTCAGTTATAGTTAGACTAACTAACACGCAGCGGAAGCTCTCAAAATGAAAAGGAACCCAATTTTAAAACATTATTTATTGGTACTCCCTATTGGTCTCAGCGTGAAGATATGCCTTCCTCTATAAAATAGCTATTTAACATTGAAATATTTTTTGAAATCGGAACAGTAGTTCCTGTTCTTAGCGCGTTCAACCAAACAAACAAACCATCCAGCATTATAATATTAGTATAGATAATAAAATAAATCATTTAAATGCTAACAAATGTCAATTTAAATAAAACCGTACCTGGTAAGCGGCACAGACTTTGATACCGATGGCTTTATCGAAAGCGGTCCAACTGCACGTGTTATGTTCTATTCTGTTCTTATTTAAACCTTGCTGCTGTTGCTCCTTGCTCCCGTGAAGTATAATCAGTTCAGACCTGTACAAATAATCGGTTTTCCTCTAATAATACTACTTACTACTAACTTACTACAAAGTATTATTGAAGCAAAACTTGTTTACGCACACTTGATGTTTTTTTTTTTCGAAATGACTACGCTATTGACCCAGCAAGGTCTTAACAGCTTCCCCGGACTACTAAGGCGAGCGCTTAAGGCACTCAGCCGATTTTATTTTGGCAACCAGCTCAAGGGTGCACGACACACCTCGGCTTGGGTGTTGCCTGTTGCATGCAAAATCGCGACCTATCTTAGCTAACCTACCTAACTATTCATATATGTATGAGTTGTTGAAACGTATATGTGTACCAAGCATACACGCCTCAACAACTCCTCCATATATTTATTATCGGAAAATGGAGAGTTTTTCAGTTTGATAAGGGAAAAAAAAGTAAACCCTTCCACTTTAATGTGTAAGCGTGTAGGCGTGCACGTGTGTGGGGGTGATCGTGTAGTGTTGTAGCGGTGATGTATATTTGTGTGTCACCGTATCGCGGGCGCAACGCACTCAAGGGCTCCCTACCGAGGGATCGAACCTAGGCTTGAGCCGCTGCCGTGGGAGGCCTAATCGGGTGCGCACACTTGACTCGGGGAGTAAACTGTTGAGTGCGTAACCGAGAGCGTTACGAGAATGGGTAATCGGGCGACGCGAACGGAACTTGAGAGGGAGGCATAACATTAGTGAATATACAAAGAGTTATGTTTCATATTATCAATGAAAACACTTAATAAATTTAAATATTTGAAGATTTTTGATTATGTCATAGGAGGCAAACGAACAGACGGGTCACCTGATGTTAAGTGATCACCGCCGTCCATAGACAATAGCAACATCAAGGGAGTCGCAAGTGCATTACCAGCCTGTTTGGGGGGAATATGGGGTGAAGGAGAGAGGAAAGGGAGGGGGGGTGTGCTTCCGGCACTCTCACTGACCGAACGGAACGCAACAATGTAAGCGCTGTTACTTCTCTTCGGTTTTCTGTGAGTCAAAAATCGATCTGTCATAATAACCTTTTAAGTTGGTACATTAATTAACGATCAGAACATAGTGAGGATAACCTAAACCTGAGAAACGTTCTCGTAGTAACAACGTACGTGGAAACAATATATATCTGTAGTTTTCTTGGAGTTTAATTCGACAATAGGTCACAACCTAAGCCTAAGCCTAAGCCCACAGGCTAAAGTAGTGATTATGGCTATACCTACTTTAGGGAAATCTTATAGCCCTGCAGTGGGGCTCTTACAATAATAACAATATTAATACCAATTTTAGCTTTAACTAAATTGAGTGTCAAACATTTTTTTTTTGCTAAACATACAATGACATTATATAATTCTCAATCCAAGTGTAATGACTTTTAGAGACTTAGATATAATCGATTATTTACACTGTATTTCATTGTAGAATGCAATATAGGTAAGAACTAAAAATTTTTGAAAATTAATCTATGTTCATTAAAGTTCTTTACAGGCAGATGGGTAATGCCATCAGATAAAAATGAAGTTGACATAAAAAACAATAAAAATAAAATAAATACATACTTAGCAGCAAAAATTTCCTGTTTGTCGATCGGTAGCGAGAGATGAAGGCGTAATAGCTGTAGGCCTCGGATCTGGAGTGTTGCTTCCACAGCTGTAGCGGTATAGAGACGCCAGTTGACGCGGATTCCCGAGGAACTCAGCCCACCCCCATCGACGCTCATCGTCGCCGCGATATTAACCGCCACACTGCACAATATACCAACAGGTGATATGGTTTTTTTTTTTATAACCAATCATCTAAAAATTAAAACTGCCATTATTGAGTAGGTAATGATATTAAAATTTTCTTGCGATAATTTCAATGAACTAACTAATGGTGGCTTAGTTGTTATAACTTTTACAATTATAAAAATTCATCCGTAGCGTCCTAAAAGAAATGTGTCATTACGGCGTGCCAGTCAAAGTATTAATCCCTATCCCTAAATCTATCGATTTCCGAACGTACGTACGAGCATCATTTCAGAACAGTTTCACGTATTTGTCAAGATCGTCTGTTGTGTTTGTAATTGTCAGGACAAGGTTTGTAGAAAAGATAATGTTTGAAAAATAGTAAGGTAAAAAAATTGATTAAAAAATCTCCATATTAAACGTCTGTGTGACAAAAGAGAGTAGAGAGATTCTAAGTTCTGAAGTTCAATTTCTTCAGTTGCCATTTTATTTCACTAAATGGTAAACTACATTACTATTGTGGAGCGGTAAAGTTTGTGAGGTTGTTGGGGGTAATCTCAGGAACTACTGGATTTGAAAAATTCTTTCAGTGTTAGATAGCTCATTTATCAAGGAAGGCTATATATCATCACGTTAAGACCAATAGGAGCGGAGCACCAATGAAGAATATTTCAAAATCGGGTGTTTTTTTGTATTTATTTCATATGCGGTACTTATAATAAAAATATATTATCTTCATTTTTGTTTCTCTTTCTGCTTTTGTGCCGACTAATCTCCAAAAAAATTAGACCGATTTTGACAAGACTTTTGCGGGCAGATAACTATTACACTACACTGATTACATTTTTTTTAAATTATTATTACCATAAGTATCGTATACACTTTCATATCCATTATGTAAAAAGTTGATATTTTGACATAACAAAACAAACACTTCAATTTGATTGATATAACAGATGAATGTTGAGTCGAATGCAATATTCTTAGAGGTTATATATTTTTAGATTCTCGTTCTAAATCAATTAAATAAATTGGTGCTTAATATGTGACTTAATAATCTACACTCTAGAGAAACACAAAAATTATATTCAATCCATGAGGCGCGGTTGATAAAGCACGCGGTAAGATAGTGTCAGTAAACCATCGGGCCATGTTCAGTGAAGTTAAAGGATATTTTTTCGAAGTATGAATAAAAAAAGGTTTATTGTCCGTATTATTATCGAAGGTTATTAACTCCGGGTCGCCCTTTGCAGCACCGGTCATCACACCTAGGTTTATTACGTTTGTATCCATACTTTTGAAAATCTTAGAAAAAGCTTTAACGAAGGTTATCTTTATTGCTTATTATTACTTGTTTTGATACTACTATTTGATATGTTAAATGTGTCCATGAAGTATCACTTCTCTGTAGATACGAGTGTTCGAACATTCTTCCTGCATATAGATGAATAAATGCAATCATTTTTCAATAACGTATGTAAAAGTGTAAAATATAAGTAGTAGCAAAAATTTTTTATTTTTTATTTTAACCAGATACAGCAAAACAAAGGAACTTTTTTGTGTCTAAAGCAGAAGTGCAAGAATTCATTTTATTGTTATTAACTTTTATAGTGTCATTTTATGTAAATAAAGTCGCAAGTGATTATTAATCTAGTGTGGTATAAAAAGTTTATGGTATAAATTAATGACCTTAGATGAAGTTGAGTTATTTTATTCGACTCTCGTAAGATGTAGAAGAAGACTCACCTCGGCTGTAATTTCCCCTCAAAGTCCAGACTACCGGACTGTGAGTAGGTGTCGGTGACGGCTCCCGACATGTTGGTGTTGACGTAGCTCGTACCCATCAGGTTCATGTTCAACGGGAGACCACAACCGGTTGGTACAGAGAACGTTGTATCCAAGAATAGTGACGCTTTGTTATATGAGATTACCTGACGTAGTAAGAATAAAGTTCGCATATTAAGCCTCGGCCGTTATTGTGTTTAATTTATCATACTAAAACCACTGTACACAGGTTCTCAAAGAATTTAGTAATCTTTAAATAATGTTCTAGCAAAATGGCTGGCATATTTCTTATAACTTTTCAGAGAGTTTTCCTTAAAATTTTAGTCTCAGACACCCGCATAATAAAACAATTACTTAATTATTCTCTCATATTAATTTTCATTCATAGAATTTCATGCTTGCTCGTATTTGAAGATTAAGAAAATTAGCATTGAGCACTAAATTATATAGGGTCGTATGTACAAAAATATTGACAAAACTGTCAGATTGAAGTTCAGATGTTTACTTGACATTTTAATTTATTACAATATCGTATTTTAGAGCGAATAATTGGGTTCTTTTTCACTCATTAGTATATCCGTGTGAAGCTGAGGAAGGCATTTAGTAATAAAAAAAAATTGAGCCGTCACGGGACGCCTGGCAGATGTGAAACATCGAAATTGTTTTGTATAAGTTATATGCATCGAACGAATTTCAAATTCTCAAATACACTATGGTATGCGAGCTCAGTGCGGTAAGAGATATTGCGCACAGTCGCTAGCGCACGGCATCGCGTCGCCACGTCTCACACATTCGACACGCCAACAATAACAGGTTTACCCGCGCCTATAGATGTTTCACATCAAAAAGTATAGAATAATACTACATCTTTATATATAACATATTACTTATATTAGTTATATATAACAAAATAAACATAGATAAAATCCACTCACCTTCCCAGAGAGTATCTCCAATATCCTCAACTGCGGATTGAGTTTGGCGACAGACTTGCTGATCTCATCATCTCCTTCTGCACTCCAATACGATATCTCATTTCCAAACACCTTTATAGCTAACTCAGCTATAGGATACCTATGCTTTAGTGCTTCGTTCTCGTAACCGAGGTCATCGATCCTTCTTCTGACATCCTCTGTATCATTCAAAGACCTTATGTCCCGTAGTTTGTTGATTTTCTCTATAATCTTGTTCTTACTGAACGGACCGTTGTTCGAGAAGTAATGCTCGAAGTATTTCTCGAAGCCCTCCCCTCTTGCCTTCATCTGAGATTGGAGATTCACATATTTTCTAAATATCCTTACTTATACTATAGATGCGACTGTGGGTTTGTTTGTTTAGTATGCTTTCACGTCTCAACTACTCAACCTGACATAATGAAACTTTGAAAATAAGTTATCTAGGGTACAGAAAAGGACAGGGTATATTCATTAAAAAAGCAAATACTGTTTAAATTGGGTTAACCCAAGTGAAATCGCGGGCAAAGGCTAGTAAGTATTTTAGAACCAATTATTTATAACCAAGGCATTTAAACGTAAGACGGTAAATAGAGTTAGTAAGTAGATGTATTGAAGAATATATAATTAAGAAAAATAAATAAGCAAGAGTTAATTTCGCAAGGACACTTGAAATTAATGTTTGTATTATGATTTTCTCTTTAAACAAAAATGCTTTATTTATTAAAATTACAAACTCTTTATATGGATACTGACCTCGAACAAGTTTATAGACTCTCCAAACATGTCGACAGTCAAGTTGAGCGACAACGACCTCGGTATGTACGAATCGGGCGAGAATATAACGTTGGCTTCGTAATTACCACCTGCCAACAATGTTTTACTGTCTATACTCAAAAAAATTACAATAATATACACACGCGGAAAACGCACACACGAACACACAGCACACACACTTACACACACACTTACACACACACACACACACACACACACACACACACACACACACACACA
>JACEII010000025.1:2450995-2535118 GCA_014332785.1 Antheraea mylitta | reverse complement strand
ATATGTACGCATGTCGCATATGCAGTTAGTGTAGATTTGATCTATCCATTGGGTATAGTAATGCTATTCTGAACCATTGATATGTACCCCTGGTGTTGCAAGTGTCTATTGACGGTGGTGATCACTTAACATCAGGTGACCCACCTGTTCGTTTTCCTCCAAGGATATAAAAAAAGATGTAAAGTGAAAGAATTACTGAAACGGCACCATCGAATAAAGAGCGTGTGGATATGTCAGCATGCATATGCGACATGCGTAGATTTCTATGGCTCAGTTCAGGATAAAAGTACAGTATGTACCCAACGGATAGATCAAATCTATATTAACTATATGTCTATGGACGGTGGTGATCACTTAACATCAGGTGACCGACCTGTTCGTTTGCCACCTATGATTTAAAAAAAAATCATAGAATGCTCTGGCTCAGTCACAAAGTTTTGAACTAACCCCGCTCCGACTTGAAGTCTGAACACGCTATTAACTAAACTGTCATCACATCACCTGATTTTCAAGCAGGCCGGTATAATAGAGGAGACTGTCTCTAGGTATATAAGAATCTGTTATCTTTTTTTTTAAACTTTATTTATGGGAATCAATCTTTCAGATTATTACTGCCATTGTCACGTAGTCAATAATATCACAAGCATCGTGCGATCATTTCAATATTAAGCGTCGAGTGAATCAATATTCTAACAAGATGGTGGATCCCTTGTTAGAACCTTCCAGGGAGTTTTTGGGGCAACTCAGAATCATGCTCCGTGGTATTATTTTCCATTCACTTCACTTATGCACAATAAACTAACTATATTACGTAAAACACCACCAAATTTACAAAATACTAGCGGTCCCTGCGGACGTTGTCCTGCTTTAATAATTAAAAAATCCCTAAAATTCAACCGCAGCGCCACCTACCGGGTCCAAATGTGAATCTAAACCCTTCTCGGATCCACTGTCACACGCACACGAAATTTCTTCAAAATCGGTCCAGCCGTTTAGGAGGAGTTCAGTCACATACACACGCACACAAGAAATATATATATTAAGATAGAGTCAAATATGCCAAGATTATGAATAAAATATGAAATCCACTACATGACAGGCTACAATCCCGCCAAAAACTCCTCTGCTATATTTTCAGGTAAAATTATTAAAGTGAAATGATGTTCCATTACCGAGTTTCCGTGCAGGGCGTTCTTCTGAAGGCATCGATAGCCGTCAATCGAATAGGCACAGAGACGAAACTATCACCGATTATACTCATCAGTACGTCGGAGAAATCTAGCTTGAATCCACCGATGTTCCCCAGCGCTTTGATCGCTAACACGATCTGTAAAATATTTCGAGAATATTCTAGAAATTTATTTTTAATAATAGTGTGTAGTGTTGACTGTCGATAGTGCTTGCACCTAATGATATTACAAGTGAAGAGCTGTAGATATGTTATCTACATGATATTTTGACAAAACCGATGACACGATAACGCATACACACGTAAAGTAATATCGTAACGCCACACTATCTTAAATGTGGAAGTAAGATGGCATATTTTGAATATCGTTCTTAAAAGTAAATAGTTATATGTTGATTAAATCTGCCTCTCAAAAATAAAGAATAATCAAAATGGACAGAACATTTTGCTATGTTTCTTTGACAATTTTTTTTTTTTTTTGCGTAATATTTTTTGCTTTTGATACCTGGGCGACCGAGCGTAGCTCGGTTCTTTAAACACGTTTTTAAAATTATAAAATTAACATTTTTTTACAGAAAAAAAATATTAAAAAAATATCTCTTTTGCGCTGTCACTCGGATTCGAACTGGTGTTATACGGATTTTCGAAGCAGCTGATATCCATCTGAGCTATTTTTGTTTTGACAGCACCGGCGAAATTTACCCTTATATTCTAGCTATATTTTTTATTGCCTGAAAACTCAGTTAAAAAAAGTTTTCTATGAATGAAATCTAGCGAGATCGATTTATCTTCCCCGAAACTACCTACATACTAAGTTTTACGGAAATTAATGACGCCGTTTGCGAGATCCTGAATATATAGAAATAAAAACAATATACAAGAATTGTTCGTTTAAAGGTATTAGAATAAATAAACTGTAAGAAGTTTTCCTTGCATAGTTTATGCAATATCTCATAACACAGGTGGTGTGATGCATTTTATGAAACGATCAGTACACGACATGCTTCCATGAACGCTGACACGATACTGAGATCACGTTTGCTAGCTAGCCAACTTTCAATAAGGTGACTTATCTACGATACTACTTTACGTATGTGTGCGTTATCGTGCCATTTGTTTTGTCAAAATGTCACGTGGGTAACCTATCTACAGCTTTTTACTTATATCATTAAATTTGGTCTTATTTTCTTCGTTATTACAGTCGTGCGAAACCGGGGCGAAAAGCAAGTATAGTACAAAAGTATGTAAACTAACATTATTTCTGTCCTCTCTAGTTTTGATAAGGCCCTTTCCGACGATGCTTGTCACGATGCTTTGGAATTCTTCTAGAATCTTCTTCGGGGTTTCTTCCTCACAGCATTCGCGTACTGAAATATGTCTCAATATTAGACTTCTAAGTGTCGGTTAAAATGTCATGTAAGTGGGATACATGAGTTGTTACTTTACAAAATGCAATTATTTCATACACATAACATATTTTTTTGAAGAGCAAACACAACAGTAGGTGGATGAGCCAAGCTGAAGCTATTACTGACTTTAGCACGAATTGGTCGGCTCCTCCGGGGTTCTACTTCCCTCTCACAGAAAACCGACGTGAAATAACAGTGCTTGCATTGTTGCGTTTCGTTCGGTCAGTGAGAGCGCTGGAGGCCCAACTACCTTCCCCTTCCTCCCCCCTCCCTCCAACACATGCTGGCAACGCAATTGCAACTCTCCTGGTGTTGCAAGTGTCTATGGATGGTGGTGATCACTTAACATAAAAAAACACCGAGTGCGAAATTCAAATTATGTTTCCTGTCCGTTTGCCTGCTATATGATATTTTTTTATACTTAATTTGGTGTTCACTGGTTGAGAGTAAAATAATGTTTTTTTTTTAATTTGTCAAGAAAGGCTGACACTGATTCATGCAATCAAGTATACTTACAAGATTTCCCGCTATGTTTGCAGTATGAATGGAGCATAGATGACACAGTGAAACTGATCAGTTTATCGTTCTTCTGCGCTTGAAGCAGCTCCACCATGCTATCCAACATGGCAGCTTTTGGTCTGTAACAATCATGAAACAGTGTCAGTTTCACACTACTATCACACTTTTCCACGGCAATAAAATAGATATAGCCGAAAGCATGTAGTGCTTAAAAAATACTAGTTTATCTGAACTGTATTTAACTTTATTTTAACTAGCATCTGCCCACGACGTCGTCCGCGTGAAATAATTACTTTGGGTTAACGCTAACACGCAGCGAAAGCTCTCAGAAAAAAAAAACAATTTTGAAACATTATTCATTGGTGCTTCGCTCCTAATGGTCTTCTCTCTCTCTTTGGATCCTATGTCCCCAAATAGTCGGGGCAGAGGACAGACACAATGCTTCTCCATCTCGATCTGTCGATGGCTTGACGCTTCACCTCACTCCAAGTAAGCCCAATCTTCGTGGACTCCGCGAGCACAGATCTTCGCCAAGTTTGTCTAGGTCGACCACGCTTCCGCCTGCCCTGGGGATTCCAGTCCAATGCCTGATTAGGGATATGGCTGTTGTCCCTTCGCAAAGTGTGGTGGATCCAGGTCCATTTTCGACGTCGCACTTCGATGGTCTATAGGATCTTCATGGTACATTTTCCACAACTCTGCATTGCTGATTGTCATTGGCCAGCAGATTCTCAAGATATGACGTAAACTGCGGTTAACGAAGACTTAGAGCTGATGTGTGAGATCTACGGTATTCTTCCATGTCTCACACCCATACAGCAAGACTGACTTGACGTTCGACTTAAATATTTTCAGTTTCACTCTTCTAGAGAGGTATTTGGCTTGCCATATGGGCTTAAGATACGCGAAGACGCCCTTTGCTTTGGCAATCTGGGATGCATTCCTATTGATCTTAGCGCGATGATATATAGCCTATAACCATCCTCGATAAATAAGCTATATAACATTGAAAAAGTTTTTCAAATCGGACCAGTAGTTCTTGAGATTACCCCCTACAACGTCACAAACTGACAAGCCTTACCTCAGTATAATATTGGTATGGAAGTGTAAATGAAGATATTTCTTTTAGATAAGAATAAACATCTAAGAATATAAACCAAAAAAAAGACAACAAAACTTGTCAAGTAGTGTCTGCATGATGTGTTTATTCGAACCTTTTACAATTTCCATCAGTTTAAATAATCTCGATTCAGTCTTACATTTGAATCATTCAGTAAAATAACTGAAGTAGGTTTTTAATATTGATGAAAATTGCTGAAACCACTGTTTTTTTCGAACTGACTACGCTATTGACCTAGCAAGGTCTTAACAGCTTCACCGGACTGAAATCACTGTCCAACTGTATGATACATTGGTAATTACAGCAATGTGAACAATGCTTTCATATACAAGAAAATGTCTCGGGTAAGTGAATTTTGTACGCTTTCCACTAATTTAAACAAACTTGAATCAGGTTTACATTTGAAACATTCAGAAAACGAAATGAAGTACGTTTATTTTTTTTATATGTTTCGGTAAAACAACATAATAAAAAACAATAAGCTTACCTAGGTATCATAGCCATAGACATGAGCCACTCGTGCCTCGTATCCTTGTCCACTGCGTCTCTCATTATCATGTCTTTGATAAGTTCCACAGAACCGGTACTTGCTATATATGGAAGCGCATCTAGTATGTGTTTTCTGTCAACAACGTAAAAAAAAAAATAGAATTAAGACATCTTTTTTTTTAAACTTTATTTTTGGCTATCAATCTTCCAGATATTACTGCCATTGTCGCGTAGTCAATAATATTACAAGCGTCTTGGAATTTCTTCAATATTAAGCATCATGCAAGTCAATATTCTAACAAGATGGTGGTTTTCTTGTTACAACTTTCCTGGGATTTTTTGTGGCTTCGCAGAATTCATGGTCTGTGGTATTATTTCTCATTCACTTCACTTAGGCACAATAAACTAACCATATGACATAAGACACCACCAACTTTACACAATATAGAGTAAAGTAACATAAGATTATGAATAAAATATAAAATCCACTACATGATAGATTGAAATCCTGCCAAAAACTTTAGGACTATATAGTAAGTGGTCTGTTTGTAAAAATTTCTTAGTCTCGCTGACAGATAATGCAGAGTTTAAACTGGTATGTGTTAAAAGTATAGAAATTTTACAAATGAGTTCTTTATGTAATTTACGTGAGCATGGCAGAAAATCTTTATATATAAATTTCTTCTGTACGTGTGTAAGTCACTGAACTCCTCCTAAACGGCTGTACCAATTTTGATGATCTGGGGATCCGAGAATGGTTTACATTCAGAATTCAAACCGGTAGGTAGCGCGCTGCGGTTGAATTTTAGATATTTTATTTTTTTATCATCAAGGCAGGATAACGTCCGCCGTGTCCACTAGTATTTTATAAAGAGTGAGTTATTGTTGATGGTAAACCTATCGTACAAATAGCTGGCATATAATAAAATAGTAGATATTCCATAATTTAAATGTTCTCAGAGAAATATAGAGTTGAACTATAATTGTGACATATGTATGTAAGTGATAATTATGCTTGAAGGAGACATTTACTGTTGTCAATACTAACAGGCAGTTAATCTAAAAATTTATAAAATTTTAGGATACACATTTAATTTAGTATATTTTTAAATATCATATATATATTGTATAGGAGATTACAGAAACAACTAAATAAATATGTAATTAGAGTCAGTTGCATAGTAGTACATGAACATTATTTTAATGGTTTTGAAAATTTTGATGTAGGACTCCTGTATATGATAAGAAAATATTGACCTTTTCTCCAAATGTTTAGACAAACAATATCTTAGAACATTTGAGTTGTCACATTTCAAAATGAACCAATCAAAATTGTTCATCTTCATAATCAATCATCATAACGTCTTTTTTTTAAGATTTTCAATTTTTATACACCGTGAACATACAGTTGAAACTTTGCGGTCCATAAGCTTTTTTTATGATTGTTAAATTTGAAACATAAAAAAAAATTGAAAGTTATTGAAAAAAAAAGAAATTTTATGAACAGGCAAAATTGGATGTGACTAATGATACTAACTTGTTAAAATGCAAAAAAATAATTCATTTTTTACATAAAAATAATTACATTGTAATAAACTGAAATAATATATTAGCGATTATTATCCAAGAAGTTCATATTCCATAAAAATATATTCCTAAATATAAAGTTTTAAAATAATCCATAGGGAATATACGGCCTGTGGTAATTTTAATTGTCTATGGTTAGCACTTACGTAGCAGCTTCGCAAATGGTTGGAGCTCGCGCCAGCAGCTGCGACAGTGCTGGATAGTGCAGCGGCCTCGCGGCCCGCACCAAGCGGCCCCACAGGCCCACTGTTGAACTGCTGTCCAGGTTCACATCCACGCTGGACGCTTGCGGATTCCCTTGGGCTGTGTTCTTAACCCTGAAGAACAAACCAGGGTTAAATCAGCTTATATAGAAAAGCTATAAAGCGATACGGAACCCTCTTTAACATATGTGTGATCCCCCATAATGGGCTCGAATCCGGCTCGAAGGACCAAAGGAAATGGGGTGGCAATCACCACACCACACTAATCGGGGTACCTAGCCTAGGCAGTGGACTGTATAAATTGGCTGGAGGTAGATACCCCTTGAAAACGAATGCCAAAATTATTTTCTTCATAATCGGGATAAAAGCTCACTCACCTGATATAATATGTCTTCTCCGCCGCCATTATCGATGGTGAGAGCACCAGTTATCCAAAATAACACCCACGAAATACAAAATAGTATTCCGGGCCGCCGTGATAGTGGCGAGTGTGGCAAATAAAAAATAATTTTAGCTACCCCCAACCAATTTATGTCCGAACAGCGACCCTTTTATATTCTTTCTTCTAAATCTTCCAATACAAAAAATGGACATTAGTAGATTTCCTTGGGTCATGTTTTTCACCCTGAAGATTCAACTAGGGTGAGAATACCTTACATAGAAAAGTTACGTAAAATACTACGGAAACCGAGCCTTAAAGAAAATTAAGATATGTGTGGTTCCCCATAATGTGCGACCTTTTCTCTTTTTTGTAAATTTTATAATATAAATAATCGACGTTTGTAGGATCCCTTGGACTGTGTTCTTCACCCTGAAGAGTCAACCAGCTTTATAATAGCTTATATAGAACATGTATAAACGTTCCGGAAGCCACGCCTTATAGAAGATTACCATGTGTGGTTCCCCATAAATGAGATAAATGCGACCTTTTTCAATACTCTTCTACATTATCTAACGTTAAAAATCGACACTTGTAGATTCCCTTGGGTTGTATTCTTCACTTTAAAGATTCAAACAGGGTTGGAAAAGCTTATAGGTATACGTAAGAGGTTTAAAACACTACGAAATGTCTGGGGGACACTCATGATGTTGACCTTCCTGTTGTAAATTTTACAATATTGCAATACGAGAATTTGTAAAATTTATCTTTCATTCTATTACCATAGAAAAGATATGGTCTCCTAGGAGAAAATACTACAGCCCCAAAGTTAAGTATATCCGTCTCTACATTGAGATACAATAAAATATTACTGATCACTAAAATACTTAATATTAATAAAATACTAGCTTTTACTCGCGACTTAGCTCGTGTTAATAAAGGTTTGGTATATTCCTCGAAAACAGAACGTTTTTTTTTTTTGAATGAAAGGTACCCATGTCCTTTCCTATACCACCCGATAAAATATAGACAAAACCTCATGTGATTGAGTAGTTAAGCCATGAAAGGGTAATGAACAAACTCACTTTCACATATATAATATTAGTTAGGACACATTTTTTAAGGGAAATGTAATTCTGTAAGATATTTAAGATACTTACAAGCATAACAACTTCAAAACGTCTCTAGCGCTTTTAAGACCGCCGGTATCGTCTCCGACGTACGAGGTGTGATGATGGAGCAGATTCGATCTCTTCTGAATCATGGCCCATGCTGTGAAATAAAAACCAGTGCAAAGTTTTTTTTTTCTGACAGACTATGCTATTGACCTAGCAAGGTCTTAACAACTTCACCGGACTATTAAGGCGAGCGCTTACAGCACTCAGTTGCTGTATTGTTGATGTATTCTTTAGATAGTTTTTAATGTTTATCTCCCATTCTTAGATCTAGAAGCTGAAAAAAGGAGTGCGTACAACTCACTACACCTGACAGAAGAATAAGTGACACTTATGTGAAAACTCAGATGTCACTCGTTTTACACTCAAATCTTATATATATATATATATATATATATATATATATATACTAGCTGTTGCCCGCGGCTCCACACGCGTTTTTTTTTTAAATATATTAAATAAATGTAAAATTTTGATCACATATCTAGTGTAAATTACAATAATACTCTTTCAAAAATATTTGTATCACACGCACATCATCTACTGTAACAGGTAACATGTACTTGTACATTATATATGTGAATACGAATAGTGAATCGAATGGGAAGAGATTTATCATCAGCCACATAACTGGAACTTTAAACTACTATCTATGTATCACCCTTAGTGCCCACTTACACTATATAAGAAAGTAATGAAAATATTAAGCTATACATTTTCGAACAATATGTGTTAAATCTTTTATTATATAGATATAATATGTCCATAGTGTCGATATAATTAAGTTATTATCATACCTTGCTATAATTTAAATCACATATAAACATATGACTTTCAATTACAACAGCGATACCCTTGGTGTTACAGTTGTTCATAGGCGACGTTAACCACTTACCATCAGGTGGGCCGTCAGCCTGTTTGCTGCCTTTTGGTATAAAAAAATCTTGGAGTCCAGTACAGCTCGTGTATGTTTACAGTGAACAACATATTTTTGATTAATTTCACATGGACGAAGGCACGGATAACAGCTTATCACTACATAGTGTAAGAAAAAGTCCTGTTCCACGTCTGTCTATATGTCTGTTCGCGATAAGATCAAAAACTACAGAACGCATCTTCATGCCGTTTTCACCAATATATAAAATGATTATTGGGCAAGGTATAGGTATAGTTTGTCTTATTATCAGGGCGGGCAACGTCTGCTGAACCCGCTAGCTTAAAATAAAACAGCTAATTAGTTACTTATTTGTCCGTAAAATTCCCGTTCACATATTACTTGTAGTCCGGTGAAGCTATTAAGACCTTGCTAGATCAATAGCGTAGTCATTTCTAAGAAAAAAAAACCGTTCAAATAGGTCCAGCCGTTTCGGAGATTACCCGTAACAAATAAAAAAAAACAGACATATCCACAGAATTAAAAAAAATGTTGATATTTGTAGTATCACGGATATTTTTAATATAAAATACACTCATTTTACTTTTATTATACGTAATATATCACAAATCAAAAATTGGATACAAAACTAACGTAGAATAAAGTTTTTGAGGAGTTTTTGGCGGGATTTTAGTCTGTTATGTAGTGGATTTTATATTTTATTCATAATCTTGTCTTACTTATCTGTATATTGTGTTAAATTGGTAGAGTTTTATGTAATATGGTTCGTTTATTGTGCATAAATGAAATGAAAGATAAATAATACCGCGAAGCATGAATTCTGTTGTCTTGAAAATTAAGAAGATAAAAATTTACGAAATATTACATAGAGGATTTGGCGCTTATACCTTTACATTATCTTGGATATAGAAAAAAACTACCTATATTAACTACTTCAGAATTGGCAGTATGGATTAATTCCTTTGACTATCTTATTGGATGAATATTATTACTACTATACTTTTTGAATAGCGACACAAAATAAACTTTAGAAATGTTTGCGCTATAAACGTACCACGTATAATTAAAAATTGGAAACAAAAATAACGTAGAATTAACTGTTTTAATAGGAACACAAAATAAACCATGAAAATATTTGCGAGAGATTGTTATCGCTACTATGGCAATCGTTACTATGGCAACGCATATAGTACTGACATTAACACGCATCGAAAGCTTCCAAAATAGCCCGATTTGGAGACATTCTTCATTAGTGCTCAGCTCCTATTGGTTTAAACGTTATGATATGTAGCCTATAGCTATCCTCGATAAATGAATTATCTAACACTAAAAGAAACTTTCAAATCAGATCTGTAGTTCTTGAGATTATCGCGTTCAACCAAACAAACAAACAAACAAACTCTTTAGCTTTATATATTAGTATAGATATTAGGGTGGGTCAAAAAAATCAACTATTTTTTTTTACAATTAATACGGAAAAATGGGTTACTAGGCACCTTAAAAAAATTCTCACCAAATATGAACTCTTAATTGATTACTTTTAAGTTTGATGATGAATATCTTTTATATATATATATATACATATATATATACATATATATATATATATATGTATGTATGTATATATATATATATATATATATATATATATATATATATATATAATCAAATAGTCTTTCTAAAAAGGGCTCATTCCGTCGTTAGGTCCATCGACGTAGAATGGAACCCAGCAATGAGTCAAGTTTTTGGTTAGGGAAAACTTCATGGAGAAACTATCTTGGTAGAAATATTATAAAGCCTGCCTGACTAGCTACAACTCATTATGAAAATCTGTCAAGTGCCTATAGAAGTATTCCGGCAACCTCACTTAAGTGGCAGTGGTATTCTACAAATAGATAGCCACTCTTTCATTTAATATCTGATAAGATTGTGGATATACGATTTTCACTCATGATGTCACATATAAGGCCCCTTAGTGAAGTTTAAAAGAAAGATTTGAATGTAAAATGTAATATATATATATATATGTGTGTCATTTTTTATATTTTATAGATTTTAGTGTATCGACACCATCTCACCTGATGTTGAATTTATTTTTATATCATAGGAGGCAAACGAACAGGTGGGCCACCTGATGTTATTTGATCACCACCGCCCATAGACACTAGCCACACCAGGGGAGTCACGAGTGCGTTGCCAGCCTGTGTTTAGGGGAGGGAAGGGGAATGGGGAAAGGGGGAGGGGAGGTGATCCTCCGGTGCTCTCACTGACCGAACGAAACGCAACAATGCAAATACTGTTACTTCACGTTGGTTTTCTGTGTGTCGGGTGGTACTACCCCGGGCGAGCCGACTCATTCATACTGAAACTAGTAACAGCTTCAGCGTGGCTCTACCACCGACAATAGGCCAATGTTGTCCAAGATGGTAAACGTGTTAATCACATAAGGATTCGCTCAAAAGTGCAACTATTATAGCACACCAATTGATGCTTTGCGGCAGATTTTTAACGTGAGGGTGATGTGGTGATCGTATTCGCCTAATGGTGTGACCGGAGGAATAATATTTTGATGTACGTAAGTTGGAACCCCGGCATGTACCAACGAATTTTTCGGAATTCGCGTACATTTACTAATTTAAATTGGTATCACTATCGTTTGGCGGTGCAGGAAAACATTGTGAGGAAACCTGAACCTGAGAAATGTTCTTGTAGTACTACTACGTACACGTATGTGGGAGAAATATAGAACTGGACTTCTCATGGTTTTAATTAGCCAATACGTCGTGAGCTGGCGTGATGATTACGCCCATACCTTCCTTCAGAAAGACGCCTCTTTCCAAAAGGGGGGTCTCTTACAGGCTGATAATGATGATGATGGTGATGATGATGGTGATGATGATGACAGAAAGCACTACCACCTTCACGAAAACTATTATATCTTACTCTATTACGGTTACAATATACATCTCTATATTTGCGACCTAGCTTCTATCTCTTTTCCTTTCGGGCCAAGTTTCTATTCCTGTCCTTTTCCGTCATACGTGTTTCTTTGCAAATAAAAAGTTACAATACATTTGCACCTTTTAAACTGATCATACCTAAATAAGTTCTGTTTTAACCACTAACCTTTCGGCTGTGACTCCATTATCTGGCTATCAGTGACATTGACTTCCTTCATCAGCACCAGATTCTGTTCGACTGTTGTCATAGCACCGGAGTTCTTGCCAGAGAACGGTTCGAAGAGGTGCCTCTCCCTACAACTGACTGCCTTGTAGATGTGATGGTCTACTGTTATACGACATTTGCTCTCGGATTTCAGTACCGGCCAAGTTTGGAATTTCTGTAAATATCAACGAAACAGTTGCCAACTTTATCATTAGTATACTACAAATAAGTTGCTAAGTCCTAGTGTACAAACATAAATTAGCATCCAAAGTGGAACTTTAGATATATTCTAACCCCCTCCACCTCGGGACCCTTATACCAGGTGACTGTTTAAAGTTTAACACCCTTCAATCCTTTAATAGTTCATGGCCACATTTAACATATGAAATAGTAATATCAAAACAAATACTAATAAACAACAAAGAGAACCTTAGCTAAAGTTTGTTCTACTTTTAAAAGTATGGGAACGATACTTTTAAATTTAAAAAAGAGACGTTTTCAAGTTTAATAATTACGTAACTGATTATCGTGGGAACGCAGCACGGTTTAACAAAGAAAAGCGGAGTGCGGGTCGAGGCGCGGCACGTTTCCTTATTACACCGGTTCCTCTTTGTGTAAATCACGTGACGCTGAGTGTATATCAGTTTTGTTTTTCTCTAGATAATTAGGTCAACTACTAAGCACCTATTGGTTTAATTGATTTAGAATTAGAATCGACTAATGATTATCCTGTAAAGATATTGCTGGCAACTAACCAGTCGCGCTATCGCGCTATATAAGTAACGAATGGCCCCATAATGATTATTAAAACATATGATAACATAAAAGCACTCACACTTTGGAAATCATATCTCACGGTTTGCAGTATAGACATGTACTTGTATCTGTTGGTGCATTGAGATAAATCCCTTTTCTTGATCACTATTAAGCTGGTATTCTCCTGTGCACGTACTGTATAGTCCACGTTGCATGTCCCGTGAATATCTTGCTGTAGTCAACAAAAATTACATATGATTAGAAATCGTTATATAAATTAAGTTAAAAAAAAAAAGAAAACTTGTCATGAAAAGAATTCCTTCCTCCACCATTTTAGCAACACACACAAAAAAATAACAGGCTGACATGCTGACGATGCCAGTTAATAAAGCCTGCCTTTCCGTGTTCACTATTGCTTACAGACTGCACTGTGATAAGTATGTGTTCTTCAGTCATAATGAAGTATGGGCGATTCTCTTGACCTAAACTCCTAACTTATTCTCTTTTTGTTATTGCAAGATTAACTTTTCAGACTGTATTATAATAACTAGGATGTGCTGTTTAGTCATAAGTATAAGGGTGATTCTCCTGACCTAAAATTAAAACCTTTTTATGTAGACTATGATTGTTCAGATTGTACTGTAATAAACAAGAGCTATCCCGTCATAACAAAAAAAAAGAGTATCACTCATTGAACCTCGGAACTAAACTTACAGTTTTTTTTTTAATTATTGATAAGATAAACTAACATCTTATATTTATTTCGTCATATGCTTAAATTTTTCTAACTCTAATAAAAAATAGTAGTTTTAATTACAGTGTATAATTGTTGATGAAAACAACTCTGTGGTAATTATTTTTGATATATTTTTTATATATTAACTAAGAAAATTTATTACAGGATACATGATCGTATATATATTACAAGTCAAATCGGCAACCATACTGTCATGCCAGTTTACAGACAGCAAGGCAGACAATTTTTATTTATATTATAGGAGGCAAACGAACAGGTGGGTCACCTGATGTTAAATGATCACCACTGTTCATAGACACTTGCAACACTAGGGGAGTAGCAAGTGCGTTGCCAGCCTGTGTTGGAGAGGGGGGGAGGGGTATGCCTCTGGCGCTCTCACTGACCAAACGAAACGCAAAAATGCAAGCATGTTACTTCACGTTGGTTTTCTGTGAGAGGATGATACTACCCCGGACGTGCCTACCCATTCATGCTGAAAGCAGCAGTAGCTCCAGCGTGGCTCTACTACCTACCAAAATACAATGCATACCTCAGTTCCTTTAAAATTAATATCAAATCTCTTCATGGTGTTTTGAAATAATGCCAAAAGAGCCCTCTTGAAATTGAGCACCCAGTCTTCCTCTTCCTGGTTCGGACATATTTCAGATATGATACCATCGTGGAACGCGAACCTGTTAAAAACACAACAAAAAAAAGTTAATTTTATCCACTTATACTATAGATCCTATACATATAAACAAAATTTAAGTCTGTTTTTTATAAAGCTTAATACCAAAAACGTCTGAACCGATACAGATGAGTTTCTTAGTCACTAATAAAAGACTATTCACATCAAGATATTATACGTGAACTAAGCAGTAATGGTAAAATTTCATGGAGGTGAGAAAATCGGCAGTAAGTTCATAAGACGACGAAAAACAATAAAAGAAAATTATACATAGTAATTAATCCAGAAGCAACATTCATTTGCCATGAAATGAAAATATTGATTTCACGAAAACGATGTTATTAAATATTGTGGAGAAGTGAGGAGGGGAAGGGTGGGTGTTGCGTTGCATTCTGTCATAGTATAACTGCGACCATGACCATATCTACAACATAGAATTTTTGAAAATTTAAATGTGAAACATCTATAGGCGCGGGTAAACCTGATTGTTGCTGTGGCAACGACGTGATGATGACATGCATCTACTACTGTGCGTAATCTCTCAATGCCGGATTCAGCTCGCATACATATAGTGTAATTTGAGAATTTGAGATTTATTCGAACAATTTCGATGTTTCACATTTGCCAGGCGTCCCGAGACGGCTCAATTTTTTCATGGAACTAATTTGTAATTCTGTCATAATCTGTTCTTTTATGCATATAACTTATACAAAACAATTTTAATATTTCACATGCTCAATTTTTTTTTTTGAACTGTTCCCATAGATTTGGAATTTATATTATTCACAGCTATCAATATTTCCACTTCTTATCTATTCTTCTTTTTAGCTCTATTTTTTTTAATTGTTCTAACAAAATGGTGGATCCTTGTTACAACTTTTTATAGCATTTTCGAAATCATGTTCATATATTAACATTATATAATTAGATGGTTTGTTTGTTTAGTTGGAAGCGCTAAACTAGGAAACTACTGGTCCAATTTGAAAAAATATTTTAGTTTTAGATAGCTAATTTATCGATCGACATATCATCAAGCTCCAATAGCACCAATAAGAGCGGAGCAACAATGAACAATATTTAAAAATCAGGTTTTTCCTTTTCAGAGCTTCCGTTGCATACTAGCTTTGATGCAAAGTAACTTTTCCACATCGATAAAGTCGCGGGCAGAAGCTAGTATACAATATTACGTATAAATAATCTAATGAATGTTGACTGAGGAGTAGTCCGGTGAAGCTGTTAAGACCTTGCTGGGTCAATAGCGTAGTCATTTGGAAAAAAAAAGTTGACTGAGGATATAGTGGTTGGTTGGAGTTTTCTTACAGTGAAAACTAATACCCATGCAGAGAATTGGATTTATTAGATGAATTGCATTGAAATATATTAGAAACTAGTTTCTGTCCGCGACTACGTTCGCATGGCATACTTTAGGCTAAGGCTTTCACACAAAA
This sequence comes from Antheraea mylitta, assembly GCA_014332785.1. Classification (NCBI taxonomy): domain Eukaryota; kingdom Metazoa; phylum Arthropoda; class Insecta; order Lepidoptera; family Saturniidae; genus Antheraea; species Antheraea mylitta. Next base: position 2,519,360 of record JACEII010000025.1, on the reverse strand, counting down.
AAACTTTTTTGAAACATTCTTCATTGGTACTCTGCTCCTAGTGGTCCTAGCATGTTGATATATAACCTATAGCCTTCTTTGATAAATGAGCTATCTGAAAGAATTTTTAATATCGGACGAATATTTCCTTTTTTTTTTACTTGGGGAAATCCCTCATGTATTTGGGAGAGGGTGGGTTATGTCCGACTCGCACGGACTAAAACCCCACGGTGTACGTCTTCCGCTATGGTTGGGGCGGCACGAGATCCCTATAGACTTCATCGTGCCGCCCCAGCGGTTGGCCCAGCAGCAGAAGTGTCGCCACCGGACCTCGTCTTGTAAGGAGACAGCTGGGTACACACCGGCCGCGTCCTCCGTCCGCCGGACCCGTGCAATGGGAAGATGGGGCCCCCCGACCCATCTTCCCTGGTCCGGTTAAGGTGGGAGGCGGCGGTCAAACTGCCGCCTCCCCCTGCCTACCCTTTGTTGGCGGAGACGGCCACTGTGAGGGTCTTGCTCACGGACCCTCTCCGCCGCCTCCTTCTGTGAGACGACCTCTTCGCAGAAGGAGGCTATAATATTCCATACATCCTCGCTGCCGAGCATAGCTTTTACGACGCTCGGCAGCGAGAGATCACCACCTACCGCCGCAGCCAGAGTGCGGCGCCGCTCCTCCCACGCAGCCCACTTGGAAAGAGTGTGCTGCGCGGTGTCCGGTTCAACGCCGCACTGATGGCATACGGCAGTCGGCTCCCTGCGTGCTATCCGGTGCAGGTACCAAACGAAGCACCCGTGCCCGGTCAGCACCTGCACCAGACGGAAAGTCAGGGAGCCCCATCCCCTCTGGGGACGAATATTTCCTAAGATTAGCGCGTTCAATCTACTAAACAAACAAACCCTCCAGCTTTATAATATTAGTATAGGTTTATAATATTAGTCGTCATTCAAATTACAATAACTTTTGATAGAGTGGACCGATTTTAATGGTAAAAAACAATTAGTTACTTCTGAAGATATACTTGATGATTTTCTTTTTGAAATTTTGATATGAACTCTGTACTTTAGAAGTGATTGGTGGTCATATAAACAGACAGACATTTTTAAAAATGATTGAAATTTCTAGATACCTGCAATATTTTTTTCCATGAAAGTCGAACATGTACAAACACATTAGATTTACATTGTTATTATATGTATACATATAAATACAGCTTATTTATTTTAGTTCTTAAGTGAATAATCTAATATACCCAAGTAGGCTCAAGCATGTGGTATAATGGTGGAGATATTATTTATCGTTTATCTTTTTATGTGACCTTTGTGTAGGCTATCAGAAATCATATACACTGCAATTCACAGTTCCGAAATGTGATAAGAAAAATATAAATTTCATAAAGTTGTAAAATCTATTTTATTTCAATTATCTCAGAGGTCACTGTCCCCAGTCATAGGTTACCAAACTAATGTGATTCATTTTAAAAAGTATCTTGTTGCTTATGCAAGCAATTTTAATTTATAGGAAATGTGCACTTGATAGATATATAGGTTTTCTATCATCTTATAACTTAAATAAGCACAGTTCCTTTGCGGTTCATTCACATCAATACTACTGAACATATTGACATAGGAATATGACTATATGAAGTGTGATCTTTTACAGATGGTTCTAGGCTTTATTTTTGGACTCAATTGACTCTATGCTATTCTTCTAATACCCAACAAATTGGACAGAAATTAGCTTGTGTAATATATATGTATACTTTTTTTTCTCGAAGTGACTGTACTACTGACCTGGCAAGTTCTATACAGCTTCACCGGACTACTAAAGCGAGCGCTTAAGGCACTCTGCAGATTTTATTTGGGCAACTAGCTCAAGGGTGCACGGCACACCTCGGCTTGGCTGTTGCCTGTTTCATACAATTCGCGACCTATCTGAGCTAACTTAGGCTAAGCTAACTATTCATATATATATGAGCTGTTGAAACATCATGTGTACCAAGCATATATACTCTTACAACAACTCTTACATATGTATAATTCATATTGGATAAATATCTATACATTTTTTTCTGTATCTCTGAAATGGCGCTAAGGATTTGAATTAGCTTTTGTATTTCCATAAGGATTTTATTTTATGTTTATCAATATATGTATATGTCTTCCCTGAATAGAAGTGATTATACATATAAACGAAAATATTTTTATAACTAATTAGCCTCTGCCCGCAACTTCGTTCCCGTGGAATAGATACGTTGAGCTAACGCTAACATGCGGCGGAAGCTCTCAAGAGGAAAAAAAACCCGATTTTTAAACATTCTTCATTGGTGCTCCACACCTATTGATCTTAGCGTGATGATATATAACTATAACCGTCCTCGATAAATTAGCTACATAACATTGAAAGAATTTTTCAAATCGGACCAGTAGTTCCTGAGATTACCCCCTACAACATCACAAACTCACAAACTTTACCTCTTTATAATATTAGTACAGATTGTGGGAACTTTTTCATATACAGCCATCTTGTAAATTTTTGTACACATATCACCTACACACACGTGCGTGCACATGAAAGTGGAAGGGTTTTATTTTTCCCTTATTGAACTGAAATAGTTTAGAACAATTATATGACACAAAATACATATAAGAGTTGTCGAGGTATGTAGGCTTGGTACACATATATGTTTCAATAACTCATATAAGTATGAATATGTAGTTTACTTAGGTTAGATCAGAGGTAGGAAATTGCATGTGTCAGCCAACAGTCCAAGCCAAGGTATGCCGTGCACTCCTGATCTAGTTGCCCAAATAAAATCAGCTAGGTGCCTTGAGTGCTTGCCTTAGTAGTCTGGTGAAATTGTTAAGACCTTGCTAGGACAATAGCGTAGCCAGTAAAAAAAACATTGTTGTGGTAACGTGTTGCCAATGGATGATACTGCTATTTTAATGTTTTGTGAGATAGCACTACATGACAATAAACAAGTATGAACAAAATATATAACAATTATTTTAATCATTATAGCAAAGAAAAATATCTTACCTAAGATCATGTGATGATACAGCATGTATAAATTTCTCAGCTCTCTCAACAGGATAATTCTCATCTTGGTCTGTCAGTGTTACATCACTGAGCCGTAGTAAGCCTTCACATGATGTTATGAATTGGATTGTTGCCTAAAATATTAAAAGTACATAATTCAAATATACTTAGAATCAAATATGCATATCAATACAAATATATCAATACACAACAATACAAATATAATATCAAATATATATTAAATACACCAACCATTATCCTGGAAAGATAAGTTTCTCATGTTTAATCAAATTACAAATAATGATTGTAGAGTGAATCATTATAGCTTAGTTTGAGGATAAGTTGCAGTTTCTCAAGTGTGCTGCATATATCTAGGGGAATAAGCCTTGAAGAATAGATAGATTTAATAAAAAATATGTTTTCATTTCCATTGTCTAATTAGTGTTTTCTTATAGTAGCACGGCAAAGCGACTGCACTATGCCTGATGGTAAGCACAGTGCAATCCAAAAACAACGGCGACTGCCGAGAGATACGTCATCCTTCGTCGGTCGCCGCTGTCATGCCGGGCCGCCAGAGGTGACATTAAATAAAAAATAAAATTGTCCATGTCTTAATACTAAATATATTTTCATTTCTCAATCTTGATTAGTGTAAACATATCCATTAAACTGTTTCAAGTTTGCAACATAACAGTTTGGGAATCTATGACTTGTGGTCAAACCACAATCTTGACAATTATAAGTGATGCTCTTCTCACAGCCACCTCTATAGATGGTTGTATGGACATTGTATTTTAATTTTAATCAATTTCACATCAATATAACATGTTCTGGAGATAGTAACGATAGTATAATACATAATTACATCACAAAATTCAAGTTCAATTGATAGACAAACTTGAAACCAGGATAAGATTTTTTTACATATATACATTCTTCAATTTACACCTAAGGTAGGTTCCAGGTAAAACTGTATCAAAACTGGATTTCAAGAATAACCTCACATAACCGTTTAACACTTCACCATTATTATACAAAAAAAAAGGTTTTTGTTGCCTGCACCTATTGATTTATTCTTTTCTGAAGAATTTGTAACAGTTTAGTGTTAACAATTATTCATTAGTGCCTTCTTGTGGTCTATAATAAAGAAAATGTTTAGGATTTGAGTATTTCAACACTATCCTCATAAATGTTATGATTTTTTTTTATATCATATAAGAGGCAAATAGACAGGCGGGTCACCTTTTAAGCGATAACTTCTGTCCATAGACACTAGCAACCTCCAGGAGTCACACATGCATTGCCAGCCTGTGTTTGGGGGAGTGGAGAGAAAGGCAGAGGGGTTAGAGGAGAGAGGAAGGGAGAGGAGAGGGGAAGGGAGATTGGTCTCTGGAGCTCTCACCGATTGAACGAAACGCAACAATACAAGCACTATTACTTCATGTCGGTTTTCTGTGAGATGGTGGTACTACCTCGGGTGGGCCGACCCTTTCATGCTGAAACCAATAATAGCTTCAGTGTGGCTCTACCACCTACAAAATAACTATATTCAACACAAAAAAGACTGTTGTGTTTATTTAGAGCATACTATAACTGTGACTGTCAGTAAATATTATTCTGAAAATATGACATCTCTTACAGTACAATGGCTTAACATTTTATGGTATACACCTAGACTTCCATTGATACAGTACTTGTTATCTGAGATTTCATTTATACACAGTTTGTAAATTAAAGATTTTTGAAAAAATTTTAAATCTGGCTGTATTGAGGATATCTTTGGTATTTATTTAATTTTACATAAAACTTACTTATAATAGTTTAAGTCAAAGTTAAAAAATACCTCCTAAGTACTCTATTTTATAGCATTACATTGTAACTGATACGAGACATACATAGTAACATCCACTCAAATGATGCATTCCATGTAAAATTGCTTATAAAAATTTATTGTTGGTGTATCTTACCTCAGCTTTTACATCTAATGTAGAGCGATTATTACTGGAGCCAGCAAAGTAAGTTTCTACATTAACTTTATATTCATAATGGTACACTACTTGTGGCAGGTACTTAAATTTCTCTGATTCTGGAAATAATTTTCATAGGTGTATTTAATATATTGCATCATATTCAATAGCATAGATAATGGAGAATGGTTTAGATGTATTTACTCATGACCTGTTATCTATATGAATATTCTGACAAATTATAGATATATGATACATAATGGGCAAGTAAGTACTTCAAAGGTGGTTTCTTTAATAATAAGATTATTGTAATATAATAGATTAGAGCATTTATCACTTTTATTGATAGTTCCTCTACTTGTAACTTATTTTCAATGTATTACTTTTCTTTCTCAAATAAAGAAAACACCTGGACGACCGAGTCTAGCTTCTAGCTCCATTCTATAAAAAACGTTTTTAAATTAAAATAATCTGTTAGGTTTTCTTAACAAAATTAACATTTTCAACCAAAAAAAAAAAAATATCTCTTATGCTTATATACGTTACTCAGATTGGAACTGGGGTTAGACAGATTTTCGACGCAGCCAATGTCCATCTGAGCTATTTTTGTTTTGACAGTGGCTGCGAAATTTACCTTTATATACTAGCTATATTTTTTCATTGCCTGAAAACTTAGATAAAAAAGTATTCTATGAATGGAATCTAGCCAGACCGATTTATCGTCCCCGACACCACCTACATACTACGTTTCACGGAAATCGTTCTCGCCGTTTCCGAGATCTTGAATATATAACAATATACAAGAATTGCTTGTATAAAGGTATTATATAGATATATTCTGTAACACTACATCATATACAAATTAAACTTTAATAATTAAATAAGCCTTAAAATTGTGTTTAATAACCATTGTCTTAGATTGTATATGTCGTTATTGTTCCTAGCATTAGCAGAATAATCATTGTTTTACCCATATTTAAAAATAACTTTTATTATTGAGATTAAAAGAAAAATAAGGATGATTACCTGCACATGAAGGTGGTCCACAGATATAGGGATCTTTCAAAGAATCTGAAACGAGAATATTAATAAACGAGATAGTCCGAAAAAGGATCAGTTACATTTAAAATAGGATATAATCTAGAGGTGAGTAGTTCCGGACCGTAATAGTTCCTGGAACTATGTCCGGAGACGGAACGACATCGGTCCAATCCGAGATGTCAAATATAATAGTTCCATAGTTCCACAAAACATGTTCTGTCAAGACGAATTTCCGAACATGTTGCAAGCCGACCGTAGAGCCGATCGAAAGCAATCGAGTCCTGCCGAACCGGAACCGAGTAAATACGAGTGTGGCTGTCTCATTTCAAAACCTAGTAAGAGACACTTTGCAAAATTCGTTTTATAATATTACATAATTTTATAAAACTAATAAGTTCCTACAAAATACAAATCACACCAGCGATAAAAACTCACAAATAAGTAGATATTTTTAAACGTTGATACCTAATAAATGATACATTCACTGTCTCGTAACCACTTAAAAACCTAATAAGTTATTTTAACCATCACAAAACCTAGTACTTCTCTGAGACTTACTAGATCTATAAATTGTTAAAGAAACTAACTAGGTTTTTAAACATGAGCAAGCACAATGAAATACAGGTGTTTGGGGCCTTCAGTATTAATAATTACACAGGCTCTCCTTTTACTTGGTGATGAATAATGACGGTAGGCGTGCGAACGAAATACGACTAAGTAATCGGAATAAAAGAACTTAAAATATCTAAGTAATGGGAATACTTTTAAAAGAACTGAAAATATTTACCTATCTAACTATTAGGGATGTAAAACGCTTGATGTATAAGGAAGAACTAAGAAAGCATAGCGACGATATTTCAATGTCTGAAGAAATAAAACAAGCAAAGAATCAAATTACGTATATATCAATGGATTTACAGAAAGTAATGTTTTTCATGAGTCGTTTGGTTACTTTTAATTTAAATTCTCCTGTAAAATTTAGTTTTAATAGCTTACTAGGTTTTGAAATAGGACAGCCGACTCAAATAGTTGGATTGAAACGTTCCGTATTCTGTTATACAATAATGATCCGCAATACTTTGCGTTAAGGACGACATTGCTTTATTGATACTTATTAATTTAATTTTTCTTGTGCTCATGCACTTGACTCCCTCTAAGGGTCCCATTTCACTTAAAGTAAATATTATTTATTATATATATATATATATATATTTGAGGTATGTCTGTTTAGCAAACATATGTTTCAATAACAAATATAAATATGAATATGTAGCTTAGCTTAAGTTAGCTCAGATACATCGCGAATTGTACTTAGTCCGGTGAAGCTGTTAAGGCCTTGCTAGATCAATAGCGTAGTCAGATTGAGAAATAATAAAAAAATCGCGAGTTGTATGAATCGGGCAACAGTCCAACCAGGGTGTACCGTGCACCCTTGAGCTAGTTGTCGAAATAAAATCAGCCGAGTGCTTTAAACGCTTGCCTTTGTAGTCCGGCGAAGCTGCTAAGACTTTGCTAAGTCAGTAGCGTAATCAGTTCGCAAAAAAAAACATTTTAAATGGCAGACACGCTACACCACGCCCCCTACGGAGAAAGAAACGCTATGAGCATAAATATATATATATTATATAGCAAAACATTATTCACATATTTGTAATCAGTAGTATTACATTACATTTAGTATAAAAAAAAACTATAAAAATGAAAACTAAACCAAAATTGTACAATACAAACTCTATGTTAAAAATACATTTAAAAAATATATAATACCATTAACAATAAATAACCAATAAAAGTAATATGGACCTATTTGTATACTGATTGTATTGTAGTTCCGGTTCGTTATAGTTCCGGGAACTGTGTGCGCACCTGGAACGATCACAATATAATCTTAAGCGTTATATGAAGTCGTTCCACAGTTCCACATATCCATGTTCGGCAAATAGTTCCGGGAACTATGTGCGCACCTGGAACGATCACGGTATAATCTTAGGCGTCAAATGAAGTCGTTCCACAGTTCCATACAGTTACACATGTCCATGTTCGGCATGTTCTATTAACGATATTCCGAACATGTTACAAAACAATAAGGAACCGATCGTTATTTTTTTTTTTAAATGACTACGCTATTGACCCAGCATGGTCTTAACAGCTTCACCGGACTACTAAGGCGAGCGCTTAATGCACTCAGCCGATTTTATTTTGGCAACCAGCTCAAGGGTGCACGGCACACCTCGGCTTGGCTGTTGCCTGTTGCATGCAAAATCGTGAGCTATCTTAGCTAACCAAGCTATTCATATATGTATGAGTTGTTGAAACGTATATGTGTACCAAGCATACACGCCTCAACAACTCCTCCATATATTTATTATCGAAAAATTAAGAGATTTCAGTTCGATAAGGGGAAAAAAGTAAACGCTTCCACTTTCATGTGTAAGCGTGTCGGCGTGCACGTGTGTGGGGGTGATCGTGTAACGTTGTAACAGTGATTTATATTTGTGTGTCACCGTATCGCGCAAGCAACGCACTCAAGGGCTCCCTACCGAAGGATCAAACCTAGGCTTGAGCCGCTGTCGTGGGAGGCCTAATCGGGTAGACCTGATCGACAACAACCGAGTCCTCCCGAAATCGAACCGAGTAAGTATAAGTAGTTGGACAAAAACTTTCCGTATTCTGTTATACAATAATGATGCGTAATGCTTTGCTTTAAGTATGACATTGGGTTATTAATCATTTTAAAAAAAATCTACCTGTAAGGGTCCCATTTCCAACATCCCATTAATAAAAAAACATCGGCCAAAATATTAGTATAGTTTCATGCGCAATTTCTTACATGCTGAATTATGCTATCATAATTCTATAAGGCGCTCCATCAAACAAAAAGTGCATCTAATTTCTAATCTCTATTTATAATCTGTAATTTTGTCTTATTAAAAGGTGAATTCATCAATTAGATATTCCCAAAAATCATAGCTAACAACAAAAATAATGAGTGATTGAGTGCACGACTAATTATGATGGATAAGAATAAAGATGTAGAGAACTCAAACTATATCATTTATAATGAAATTATTGGTATACACTACACAGCATTCATTAATATATTGACTGTGTAAAAAGTGAAAATGAAAATGTTGGCTTATCACATGGTGCCTTACTGATGAGTGCAATCTATATACACAAATATATGGCCCATAAAGCAAATAACTTGCTTTTGTCTTGCAAATGTGTAACGTCATTAAATTATTTTGTTTTTTTTTTTCAATTTATTTCTTCCTTAATTTTATTATCCTAATTAAAAATTGAACTTAATTATTTTGAATTTATTTTAGTGTCCTAAATATGCTCATTACTTGACTCTGAAGCGGAACGGAGTACACCGGGTTAGCTAGTATAAAGTATTGAAGCAATTTTAAATAAACTTGACACAGTGATAACTAATATTACAAGACTACATCCAGGATCCACTCTCTGTCCCATAAAACGCAAGGTGTTCTGCAGAATAACGGACGAAAGTAAAAAATTTCAAGTTCATAAAATTCTTAACGAATTAATCTTATAGTAGTAAGATTATGTAACAATTTAAGACATATGTTACCCTGTGCTATTTAAAAATAAAATATAACAAAAAAAAACCGTTGGGTTTCGAACCTTCGCCCCAACGCGTCTTCGTTGAATATAACCTAAGCAACTTTACCACCAGACCACACATAACAGAAACGTAAAGTGAATAAATATTTGAAAGTTGTCAGTTTGAAATGTCAAAAGTAATTGTCGTCCACCACGTTTTGTTATCAAACTTGTCAAAAAAAATTGTTTAAAGTGCCATCTACATAGGCGACTGATAACCGAAAATAGGTGAGATTTTCCATACAAATCCGATTGTGAGAAGTGAAAACAGCGAGTCAGGATGAAGAAAACCTTTTAGGTCCATAGATGGCGCTAAGTTGAAATATTTTGAAGCATTAAAAGTTATACACATATGCGAGTGTTTTTATGTTTATTCAATAGTTTTTCATATATAGTTAATCACAATAATTTACATTAATAGTTAGTTATCACATTAATAGTTAATCACAATGGATATAATTGAATTCGGCAAAAATCATCTATTTTCAATACTGGGAAGACATATATCAGCAATATATGTAGGTTAGTTTTTTTTTTATTGGACCCGATAGGTGATGCTGCGAACGGGTTACAGGGTTATTTTTAAATTTCTTTCACATAACCATGGCCTATATATTTGAGTAAGCCCCTGTATAGTTCGGATTACCAATTGAAAACGGTAGATGTCGCTGCAATCGGCTTAGTAAGATTTTTCGCATTTAAAAAATAATTGAAACAGATAATAACCGATTTGGTGCACACGAAGTTGCACGGGTCAGCTAGTATATAATAAATCAACCGACAATTTTACTTTTAAGAATGTATAAAATTGCTTACTAGGCAATGTATTTCAATAAAACCGAGGAACTGTAAGGACCTATTTGGACGTTGAATGCAGGACATGAACCGACACTATACATCTAAACTTGTGGAACTAGCTAGTTCCGCGAACATGTTAACCGCACCTAGTTCCGAACGCTATGTTAATCGTTCCATGTCCGGTCCGCTTCCGGACATGATTTGCGCATGTCTAATATAATCCAAATAATGTTTACAAACAAAACTTGACATTCTTGACAGTAAAAAAATCAAACGATTTTTTTCTTGTTTTAGTTCCGCAGAAGCACTTGCCAGTGTCAATGTTTTCTTTCAAAGGACGTTATAGTACAATAATATTACAAGCGTCGTGTGATTATTTCAATAGTCTAACACGATGGTGAATCCCTTGTTAGAACATCCCAGGGAGTTTTTGTGGCGTCTCAGAATTTCATGCTCCTTGGTATTATTTTCTATTCACTTCACTTATGCACTATAAACTAACTATATTACGTAAAACACCATAAAATTTACAAAAAATAGAGTCAAATAACACAAGACTATGAATAAAATATAAAATCCACTACATGATAGCTTAAGATTCCGCGAAAAACTCCAGGATTCAAAATATAAATAATGTTTACAAACAAAACTTGACAGTAAAAAAACTGACTGATTCAATCAATGCTATTTCACAAATAAGAATTTTGCCAGTGTCAAGGCAGTGAAGCGAAAGTCACTTTATCGGTAGTAATAATATGTTATGTAATTCGCTTTTCTAGATTAGACTGCTGAAACACATAAGGACAATAACTGCGTTTGCGAGCAACATGCTTTAAATAAATATGTATGGTATGCAGCGAAAAATGAATACCACTGGTACCGCTGGTCAACAAGAAATATAGAGCTACTAAGAATTATACGTTTCAGTTTCAATGCTTAGTAATTTTGCGGAAGAAGCGTATTTTATGACTCGTAAGCATTGTCAAAAACGTGCCCTTGTATTCTTTGATATAATGTAATACAATATGTTGAAGTACAAACAATCATTGGAATATATAGCACCTAAGTTCTGCTTCTTGTGAGAATGTGGGTTCTGTTTTTAATAAGCTTGTTAAAAGCGATTAGATGTAAACGATGAATAAAGATCATGTGTAGCGGTGTCGAACTTAATAAAGTAGTTCGGAGTTTGGATATTGCAATAAAGACAGAAATGCCAATTATATGGCTTTATTCAGCAAGACTTTAGGATAGTTTTACATTTTATAAAAGCATGACAATGAAAGACAATTACTTGTCAATGACAATTGACCATAGTACATAACATTCTCCCCTGGGTGTTTTTAATTTCACCTTACTGTAAAACATAATCTTGTAAATAACTTGGTGTTTTTCTTTCTCTAGTTGAGTGGCGAATCGGTAACTCCGCCTCATTTTGATTAGTTTCACACTCCGCCTCTTGATTAAGTTAAAGCTCTGAATCAGGTTTAGAATTTGGATTTGTAGAGAAAGAATCATCATCTAAATTATTTTCATTAGGATAAGGTGCCAATTGCCTGTCACATACTGTCGTTTCACGGCCATCTGGTAAACAAATATAAGAATAACTAGGATTCCCATGTAGTAATTGTACTTCATCTACTAAAGGATCATATTTAGATGTCCTCACGTTTCTCTTTAACAGTACAGGGCCAGGAGTTAATAACCAGATTGGGGTAGAGCATCCAGTAGGTGAACGTCGGGGATGTCGAAACATGCGTTCGTGTGGTGTTTCATTGGTTGCTGTGCATAATAGAGAACGTATAGAATGCAGTGCCACAGGTATAACTTGTTCCCAGTCTGTTATATCCATTTTATTGGAATTTAGGCAAAGTTGTATTGTTCGCCATAGTGTTCCATTTAGACGTTCAACTTGACCGTTTCCTGCCGGATTATAGGGCGTGGTCCTACTTGTTGAAACTCCATATTTGTCAAGGAATAATTTAAGTTCACTTGACATAAATGCAGTCCCTCTATCAGTATGAATATAAGCAGGAGCGCCAAACAAGAAGAATAGGTCTCTTAGAGACTTTATAACAGTTTGTGCAGAAAGATCTTTGCATGCATAATCAAAAGGAAATCGAGAATATTCATCAATTATTGTTAACATATATTTATTTGATGTCTTAGATGGTATTGGCCCTTTAAAATCTATGTTTTTATCGCTGAAATGGTTCTGTAGCTTTAATTAATTTGCCTTGGATTTTGGCATATCTTGGTTTAATTTGCGAACAAATTGGACAAGACGCAGTCATTGTTTTGACATTTTCAAGAGAATAAGGAAGATTTTTAGATCTTATCCAATGTATCATTCGTACGATCCCAGGATGACACATTAAGTTATGTAAATCTCTGAGTCTGTTAGGATTAAGAGAAGCAGATATTCGTGTTAATGCATCAGCAGCAGCGTTTTCTTTACCTGGTCTATACATAATATCATATGTGTAGCAGGAGAGATCTATGCGCCATCTTTCAATTTTTTCATTCTTTATTTTACTCGAATGCTTTTGATTAAACATGAATGAGATAGACTGTTGATCAGTAATTAATAGAAAATGTCGCCCGATTAAATAATGACGCCATTTTCTCAGAGATTCTACTATGGCGCAGGCTTCCTTCTCAATTGCAGAATGTTTCTTTTCTGATTCATTTAATGATCTCGAAAAGAAAGCCACGGGTCGTCCATTTTGTGAAAGGGTTGCGGCGATAGAATGTTCAGATGCGTCTGTTTCTACAGTTAAAACGTCATTATGATTTATAGCAGATAAGGCTGATTTGGCTATCTCAGATTTCATTTTATTAAAACATTCAATTGCATTGTGATCGAGCGGTGTACGAGACTGAATAAGAGGATGTATTTTTCAGAAAAATTATGTACCCATCTTGAATAATGCGCAAACATTCCAAGGGCTCGTTTAAGGGAAGATGCGTCGTTTGGAACAGTTAGATCCATCAACGGTTTCAAACGATCTTCGTCAGGCTTTATGCAATTGTTTTGAATGGTGTACCCCAATAAACTTATCCGTTAGCTTGCAAAAATGCACTTCTCTTTATTCAAAGTTAACTTATACTTCTCAACGGCATCCATGAATTTTTTTAAATTTCGATCGTGTTCATCTTTTGTTTTTCCGCAAACTGTGACGTCATCTAAATAAGCAAACGTCCCATTTAAACTCTCAGTTTCAATTACATATTGTAAAGTTCTTTGAAAAGCGGCAACACCATTTGTCACGCCAAAGGGTATTCGAGTAAACTGATATAGTTTACCACAAGCTTCAAATGCCGTCATCGGTTTTTCCTTTGACAGAATAGGTACTTGATGATACACAGATTTTAAATCTATTTGACTAAAAAAGTTATATTTGGATACTTTAGAAATAATTATGTCTATCTTTGGCAAAGGATATGCATCAAGCTCTGTATAGCGATTGATGGTACGTGAATAATCAACAACTAGACGTTTTCTATGAGATTTCCCTCCTGTAATTAGAACTGGAGCACGCCATGGAGAAATGCTTGGTTCAATAACACCATCATGTAACAATTTTGTAATTTCTAATTTTATAAAATTCTCATCTGCTTCTGAAAATATTTTTGACTTAGTTGAGATTGGCTTTATATCCGGTGATAAGTGTGTAAATATGGAAGTTGGAGGTAAGCAAGCTTGCATTACATTGCATATACGTAAGGGTTCTCTGTTACCTCCGAACCCCATTTCTACTGAGTGATGATTTTTAAGTAAATCGTGGCCTATAATAATATCAGCGCATAAATTATTCACGACTAATAATGGGTGTTGCTTGTAAATATGTTTATCAAGTTTGATTGTCACATGACATAGACCGTTTACGAAAGAGACGTGACTTAGAGAGGCCAGATTAATAGTTTGGTTGATAACTTTTTTCTTTAGTTTCATAATGTGAACTAGTTTTTCATCAATGAAACTAACTGAACTGCCCGTATCAATAAGGGCATCGGCACGCATGTCATTTATAAGGACGGAGACAGTAGCTTTTCGAAGACTCGCTGGAGAAGCGGCAGAGATATCTTCGGCACCTCTGTTATTGGTTGAGCTAGTATCAGAAGAAATAAAATTAAGAAGTGGTCTGCGAGATCGACAAACATTTGCAAAATGACCCTTTTTACTACAAAACTGACATTTAGCGTTAAAAGCTGGACATTTATCTCTATTGTGTCGGGAATTACCACCGCAAAAGAAACATCGCCATCTACCATGTTGAAAAGAAGCTGCCATAGGGTTCGATGTTGTTGGTTCTATTGTTACCTTTGACTCCTTAGATACAGTATTTTCTTTAGATTCTAGAGCGTTTAGGTAAGATGTGGATGGTAAACAATTTCCATAAGCTTTAGCATTATTTTCTGCCGATTCCAGAGTAAGAGCTTGATTTAAGGCGTCATCGAAATTTAAGGTACAATTCTCTAATAATCTTTGGCGAATTTTGTGAGAACAGATTCCTGAGATAAATGCGTCGCGAATAAATTCTTGTTTATAAATTTCAGACTTGACATCTTGAAAGTTACATTCTAGTGCTAGTTGCTTCAATGCACGCATGTATTCTGATATGGATTCTTCTGATTGTTGTTTTCTTGTAGCTAGAACATGGCGTGCATAGATGTCATTTTTAGGTTTTACATATATTTTATCAAGGCATTCAATCGACTCTTTATATGTTGCACACGAAATAATAAACGAATATACGCAAGGTGATAAGTGATTGACTAATAGTTTTAATTTTATTGTATCAGGAACTTTGGTAGCTTCTTCAGCAATAAAATTTTTAAAAGTAGATTTCCAATGTAACCATTTTAAATCCGCTGCCGTTGTACTAGGTTCGACGTCAAACCGTTCAGGCCGCAGATATCGAGACATCGTATTTGAATTTTTGCCATACGACATTTTATTTCCTTGATATTATCCTTTTATTTGCTGAATAAATTGCAATAAAGACAGAAATGCCAATTATATGGCTTTATTCAGCAAGACTTTAGGATAGTTTTACATTTTATAAAAGCATGACAATGAAAGACAATTACTTGTCAATGACAATTGACCATAGTACATAACAGATATTATGTTCTGATGATTGAAAAGTAGAAGGGCCGGATGAGATTACACTACATTTCAATGATCTGAGCGTGTTCAGCATCAAATGATCGGACACTTCTGTGGTTAAACGTAATATATATATTGTTAAATAAGCACACAATTCTACGAGTCTTAGAAAAAAATTGTTTAATGAACTTCTTTATGCCTATAACTATTATATATGTGCCTGGTTTGTTACACGAAATAAAGAGTCTTCCCTTTTTCCGTGGCTTATTTATTATGTTAAGAATTCAGTTCATGTAAAGAGGAAAAAGTTTATTTCTTCACCTCCTTTCTTCACGATATAAAAATATACGTAGTTGAACGCATAGTGCTTATAAAATAACCATTTTTTATCTGTAACAACTAATGATATTACAAATATTAGGTAGCAACTATATATTAAAGAAGATATCGTGATTTTTTTCGTATAAGGACTAAGTGTCTATGAAGTAAAATAAAAAATATATTGAAATCTATCCAATAGTTTTTCAGTGATACGCTCACAACAACAGAACTATTTTTTTTTATTGAAGTACGACATAGTGACTGCACTATACCTGATGTTAAGCATAGTACAATCCAAAAACATCGGCAACCACCGAGACACTGATTATTCATCGTCGGTCGCCGTTGTCATGCCGGTCATAATGACGAAAGTCACCCGGTACTGGATATGCACAGGCTGATCCCGAAACGCGACGCGCAGAAGCGAGTCACTATGACGGCCTTTTTCGCCATACACATGGTGGTTGCGACTCAGTCAGGCTGTAAAACCCTACCACCCCGCTTTCGCCATTGCCTCGTTCGTTATTCAGCAGGGTGCACCACGTGCAGATGAGGTTGGCTTGGGTGTCTCAAGTCTTAAGATGTTACTCGACACCCCTTACACCCCAAAATTTTATTTTATCATGTATATTTAGTGTATTTAATATGACATTGAACCTCAATTACATTTTTTAAAGAGGACACCAATTATCTTGTTACACGTATGTAACTCTCATCCGGTATCTACAAAAAAATACACGTAGTAGGTATTATAAAATCTACTAGGGGCCTCTTCTGTAACGTGCCTCCGAAACTCTACAAACTAAAAGTCGTTTGAAATTCATAAATACTACGAATAAATTCGATAATATGTCAAGTAATATTTATTGGTATTTATGTAATGGATTGAAACTTATAAATCAAGTGTACTATACCGTAGATTAAGTGAGACAGGCGAGATATATACTTAGTAGTCCGGTGAAGCTGTTAAGACCTTGCTGGGTCAACAGCGTAGTCATTTCGAAAAAAAAAGCGAGATATTTAGAGATCTATATCTTACCCTCGTCTCACGCAGGTCAGAGTATTATCTCAAATAAGGTATCATATACACGGATGTTTTTCAAGCGCCCGTTAAAAATCAGGCGTGGATTCACCCGTTATTGACGTTTTTAAAACGCTCGTATCCACATTTTTTGTGTGAGCGTTAAAGACAATTTTATTTTAATTTGTGTGGATCTTGATTTCTGACTGTTTATATTTTCTTGTAAGGATAACAACAGTTCGGAGGCTTCGGAGGTTTTTGGCGCGATATTAGTTTATCATTAGCAGAACATGACATTTTTTTTTTCTTTTTATTGAAGCACGACATAGTGACTGCACTATGCCTGATGTTAAGCATAGTACAATCCAAAAACATCGACGATCACCGAGAGACAGATTATCCATCGTCGGTCGCCGCTGTCATGCCGGCCATAATGACGAAAGTCACTCGGTACTGGATATGCACAGGCTGATCCCGAAACGCGACGCGCTGAAGCCAGTCACTATGTCGGGCTTTTTCGCCATATACATGGTGGTTGCGACCCAGTCAGGCTGTAAAACCCTACCACCCCGCTTTCGCCATTGCCTCGTTCGTTATTTAGCAGAGTGCACCACATGCAGGCGAGGTTCGCTTGGGTGTCTCAAGTCTTAAGATGTTACTTGACACCCCTTACACCCCAAAACAGCCCATCATAACAGCCTTTGGTCGGTGGTAGAACCGTGCTGAAGTTATTGCTGGTTTCGGTATGAATGGGTTGGCTCGCTCGGGGTAGTACCACCCGACCCATGGAAACACCAACGTGAAGTATCAGAGCTTGCATTGTTGCGTTTTGTTTGGTCAGTGAGAGCGCCGGAGGCCCACTTCCTCTTCCTTCTCCCTTCTCTCTATTCCTTTCCCCCCAAACACAGGCTGGCAACGCACTTACGATTCCCCTGGTGTTGCTAGTGCCTATGGACAGCGGTGATCACTTAACATCAGGTGACCCGTCTGTTCGTTTGCCTCCTATGACATAAAATCAAGCTATATTGTTGCTTTTACAAGTGCTTAATAAAATATCTGACTTTCATTATGTACACTATTAAATGCTTTGGCCGTTAATTTACGAATTTCCTTTTTTATGACTTGCACAGGCATACTTATGTGTAAAATAAACCATGACCGAAGAATTACAAATGCTAAAAATACAGACAATATTAGAGATATACAGGTAGATACTAGGTATGAACATAATATCTGAGTAATAAAGGAAGTGAAACAATAAGGAAAATAACAATCCACCCCATTATGTGCATAGTATTTAGGCACGGTTACTATTACATTCAGGTAACATTTGGTCACCATCTGGTTGGTAATCTTGAGTGGTTGTTGCTTATAGCAGCGTTGGTTTTATCATAAATTATTGTAATAGACACATTGTTGCAGTATAAATGTGTCTCTACAGTAATTTTAAGTTATTTGTTCATATTTCAACTATTCATTGGGTTATAATTGTGGAATCTTATTTTATAAAGCTTGGTTATTGACAATAATCGTAACGAATGACAAATAATAACTCAGAGTATAAGTTTTAAAATGATACAAAAACTCCTTGGAAAGTTTTAGCAAGGAGGATCAATCTTTTTCGGAAAACTAGAATCATAGGAGTTTTTGGCGGGATTTCAGTCTGTCATGTAGTGGATTTTATATTTTACTCATAATCTTGTGTTACTTGACTCTATATTGTATAAAGTTGGTGGTGTTTTATGTAATATGGTTAGTTTATTATGCATAAGTGAAGTGAATGGAAAATAATACCACGGATCATGCAATTCTGAGATGCCACAAAAACTCCATGGAGGGTTCTAACAAGGGAGCCACCATCTTGTTAGAATGTTGATTCACACGACGCTTGATATTGAAATGATCGTACTACGCTTGTAATATAATAATATTACACTACTACGTGACAATGGCAGTAATAATCTGAACGGTTGATTGCCAAAAATAATGTAAAAAAAAACTAGAATCATCAAAATACACTTTGTAATAATAATTAATTAATCAATATCACAATGTTCCTAATATAGATTGTGATTATTAATTGTTTATGTTCATATTACCGACATAAGGAATTTCTCCAATGGTTTCCATGACTATTTCACTAATTATATTTAAGTCGGATTATATCTGTCATTAGGGGATGGTCTCGAAGTGTACAGGACGATTGGCCGTCTTATTGTAATCTTTTTGTAGAATTTAAATTGAACAGCCTTTAGATTTCGTAACAAATGTACATAGGCACATTAAATCAGTATATTAGTACCACATGAGAGGAAAAGGCGTATTAAAATAGTTCGTTTCAATAAAAGCATAGAGCTACAAGGTGCATGAAAAAAAATAGTTTAACTTTTTTAAAGAGCTTCTTAATTTACTTTAAAAAAACGCTCTTGTTGTACGGAGCCTTACCCAATCGACCACCTAATAGGCAGTCGTTCAGAGACGTCGTATTAGTTTAATTTTAGCAAATAGTTTACGCTTATTTACTAATTCTAAATTATGATGTCGAAACTAATTGTCGATGCGTAAAATTATAATATTGTAATATACTTTAGGATTGCTTAAATAAATCTAAATTTGAAAAATTTGGAACGTAAAAATATTTAAAATCCACAATCTTAATTACTTGTACTATCGTCTCGTATTTACAATACTTTATGAGATAAGACCAGACCTAAATAAATTAATAAATCCTTTTCTATCTATTATACATTATTTAATATATTTACTGCAATTTTTTTCATCTTTTTATTTAACTTTATCTACTATCAATTACGACGTAATGATTTACATATTCCGATTAAACTTAGTAACATGGCATGATAAATGCGTGAAATGAATCGTTAAACAAGGAAAACAATATATGTTATTAGTTCCTGCGTGCGACGTTTCTCTAGATAAACAGTTTCGTAGTTTAATAGGAATCGTGTATATAATTTTTGGCTCTAATCATAAGAAGTCTTTGCCTAACAAAAAAGTCTTCAAAATCAGTTCAGCACTTTCATAAATGCTGGCGGTTAAATAACAAACATTTAAATAAAATTTAATATTCATACATAAGTAGAATATATTTTAAAAAATGTGTAAAATCTTTTCAAAATTTTTATCGTTCGCCTTATTCTACGTTTGTAGAAAAAACGACACTAACAATAGTAAAAATACAAGAAACAAAATGTTGACTACAGCTCACTTCAGGGTGTCGGTTATTCGTGACGGTGTGCGCGCGCATCTTCAAAAATTTACTCTCATAATTTTTACCTAACGCGGTAAAAGAAGTATAACTTCAAAAATAATGTAATACTCACTCGATGCGAAAACTGAACTCGTGATGCACAAATACAATACAATCACACCGAAATACATTTTATTTCACTTAATTCGTACACTTCATGTTAGACGTGTTTCATCGGGCGACATCTATGGAGTAACTATTATTCCGTGATATATTATCGTAGGGTCGATTGTTAGGGTCAAAGTGTACGTTATCAGTTAATTATCAACCGAACGGCACAACAGGATTTTATGCGTAATCACACTTGAATGATATTCGTTTTGGTACTGAGAATCTATACATTTGCTACCGGATATTAGAGGAAATATATTTTTGATACTTATAATATGAGAAAGCGCACTGTTTTATAAAGTTATAAGTGTATTTGAGATTTGTTAAGTAAGAATGATTGTTGTAAATAGTTATGCATCACGTGAGATTCGGAACTGGGAGTCGACGCGACGTGTATACTCTTCTAAACGGTTAGGGGAGTACTGTGCGTGTGCATACGAAACAAATATCGCCGTGGGATCAAATTACTTTCCGAGTATATCCGACTTGTATTATAACCGATATAGCTAGGACCCGCGGTTTCTCTCGTGTATTATTCTTCGACCTCAACCTACGAAATTCCGCGTCGCACTACCTCCTACAAAACTATTCGATCCCACACTTAAGGTGTGATCACAAAAAAGTTAAATACGTATTAAATACTTGCTTTAAAAAGGTTTCGTACTAATTGCACCGCGCTCGCCCGGGTCAAGTTCACGTTATCCTTTTTTCGCAAATGTAACCTAACCTAACCAAAGCGAGACAAAAGAGCAAGATGGCGAACATTCAGCGAGCGCGGTGCATTTAAAACGTAACCTTTTTAAAGCAAGTATCCAATATTTATCTTACATTTTTGTAATAACACCGTGATAAACATACTTTCAAACAAACACTTCAAGTGGTAATTACTATTTTTTGTCGCACTAAATACGCCATTGGCCTGACGGGTCTTCATAGTTCACCAGACTACTACGTTGAGCGCTTAAGGTATTTCGCCGCTTGGCAACGAGCTCAAGGATGCTAGAGTGACCGAAACTCGGCTTGGGCTGTTACCTTACTAAACTAAGCTATAATATTCATGTATGTAGGTGGTAAAGCCACGCTGAAGCTATTACTGGCTTCAACATGAATAGGTCGGCTCGCCCGGGCTAGTATCACCTTCTTACAGAAAACTGACGTGAAGTAAGAGTGCTTGCATTGTTGCGTTTCGTTTGGTTAGTGAGAGCGCTGGAGGCCCATCGCTCCTCACCTTCCGCCTCTGCTCTTCAATTCCTCCCCCTCCCCCAACACCAGCTGGTAACGCAATTGCGACTCCCCTGGTGTTGCTAGTGTCTATGGACGATGGTGATCACTTAACACCAGGTGACCCACCTTTCGGCATGTCGTCGCCCGGGTAGTGCAAACTGCACAGGCCCATGTGATGGAGTCGCATTGTGCCGATGCGACTCCCACAGTTCGTCAGGGGGGGTCTAACACCCACTCCCTCTTTGAGGGGTCTACCTTATTTGACCCCTCAGACCGCAGTCAGGGCCTGTTAGAGAGCCCACACCTGTCGGGGGAGCAGATGCAGTGCCAGTCGGCAGTTCCTGCTCCCCCGCCAAAAAGGTGTATGGAGGCACCATGGGGTTTTAGTCCGTGCAAATCGGACATAACCCATCCTCAGCTGTCCCACGGGATGGGTATCTGTTAGGGGTTTCCAATGATAAAAAAAAGGTGACCCACCTGTTCGTTTGCCTCCTATGATATAAAAAAAAAAAATATATATAAGAATTTGTGAGACACACATATATACTGGCATGTGAGCCTCATGAATTATATCGTGTATTTCGAGGCTAATCCAAACTAACCCAGTTCGAAAACAAAATTTGAACCTTTCTGTACCAGTGGCACTTATTGCTTCTCTGTTAAGGATCATAACTTGATGTTAGCATATTAACATTCCTCAATAAGTCCAAACTATAATAGCGGTACGCTGTGATGGTCATTTTGACAATACAATAGAGATTTTACAACGCATAACGCATTTAACGCATTTAAACAAACAAAAAACATTAATAATTCCTTTAGCTTCATTATAGTACTTATTATAATGGTAATATATAACAAGGGATTTCATTCTGTTCATTGTTATTTATCAATTCTCGTAAGCGTATTTGTCCATTATCTATTGTCGTAGCTAAGTATCAGTTACACTTCATTAATAACTTCGTAGAAACTATCACAGGCTATTCATTAGTAGTTTCAGAAATGTATTTAAGCTATATTTACACTGAAACGATATAATTACCTTTTATCTTTTATATTTTGTTTCAAGCTTATCGACTACTAACTATTACTCGTTGCTGTGCTCGTGGTAATTAAGACTTTACCCAATCCTCGGGAATAGTTCTAGATAGACATTTCACATATAGACAGAGTGCGAAACAAAGCCGCTATGGTCTTGGGTCGCCTCCATCCGTTGCTTTGTCTTAAGAGTAAGATGTCCCTCAGACACAAGCTCACTTTGTATAAGACTTGTATCCGTCCCGTGATGACATATAGCTGCCCCGTTTTTGCGCATATGTCCTAAGATAACTTTGATAAGCTGCAGGTTCTCCAAAATCTACCCGATTAGGCCTCCCACGGCAGCGACTCACGCCTAGTTTCGATCCCTCGGTAGGGAGCCCTTGAGTGCGTTGCTTGCGCGATACGGTGACACACAAATATACATCACCGCTACAACACTACACGATCACCCCTACACACACGTGCACGCCTACACGCTTACACATGAAAGTGGAAGGGTTTACTTTTTTTTCCCTTATCGAACTGAAAAACTCTCAATTTTCCGATAATAAATATATGGAAGAGTTGTTGAGGCGTGTATGCTTGGTACACATATACGGTTCAACAACTCATACATATATGAATAGTTAGCTAGGCTAGCTAAGACAGGTCGCGATTTTGCATGCAACAGGCAACAGCCAAGCCGAGGTGTGCCGTGCACCCTTGAGCTGGTTGCCATAATAAAATCGGCTGAGTACCTTAAACGTTCGCCTTAGTAGTCCGGTGAAGCTGTTAAGACCTTGATGGGTCAATAGCGTAGTCATTTCGAGAAAAAAAAAAAAACTGTTTTACATGAAGTGACCGGTGCCCCGTGGTACATGCGGAGAGTCGATCTCCATAGAGACCTAGAGATCCCTTCTATCTGAGCGTACGTAAAATCACTTACGATTAGTTATTTTGAAAAAGCCGCGAATCATCCCAGTCCGTTAGTGGTATCCGCCGCAACTATGAACCCGTACCTAACGTTGCGCGTTATAAAAGACGTCCGCGACACATTTTTACCGACCCTACTGATTCATCACGTCAGAGAACGATCAGTACCAGCCTGTCCCTCGAAACAGAGCGTGTTCACGCCCACGCCCGCGTAACAACAGATCACGCCGCCGTGGTCTGCGGGTTAATTTCGCTCCCGCACACCCGATTAAGCCTCCCACGGCAGCGGCTCAAGCCTAGGTTCGATCTCTCGGTAGGGAGCCCTTGAGTGCGTTGCTTGCGCGATACGGTGACACACAAATATACATCACCGCTACAACACTACACGATCACCCCCACACGCGTGCACGCCTACACGCTTACACATGAAAGTGGAAGGGTTTAAATTTTTTTTCCTTATCGAACTGAAAAACTCTCAATTTTCCGATAATAAATATATGGAGGAGTTGATGAGGCATGTATGCTTGGTACACATATACGGTTCAATAACTCATACATATATGAATAGTTAGCTAGGTTAGCTAAAATAGGTCGCGATTTTGCATGCAACAGGCAACAGCCAAGCCGAGGTGTGCCGTGCACCCTTGAGCTGGTTTTCAAAATAAAATCGGCTGAGTGCCTTAAGCCTTAGTAGTCCGGTGAAGCTGTTAAGACCTTGCTGGGACAATAGTGTAGTCATTTGGAAAGAAAAAAAAATCGGGAATAGTTCTTTTTTTGGAAATGAAATGTACCCTGTTCTTTTCTGTATGTAGGTACAATACGTATAAAAAAATAATGATGATAGATTGAGTAATTACAGTGAAAAAGAGATAAGAAACAAACTGACATTCTTATTTATTAATGTTTTCGACTATAACAATTTGTTTTTTTTTTTTATAACAACACTAGCTATGCCCACGACTCTGTCCGCGTGGAACCTAATGCAAAAAAATGTTAACTATTAAAATCAACTATATTAGTGTATATTTACTTACTTTTTTATGTTTGAGAGAGGAATCTAGTCTATGAATTCATGACGATACTTTTCTTGTCCCGAGCTCCGACTCAGGATTGGAACATACGTCATTCGACGCGTCGTCCAATGACGCTATAAATCAAGCTATCATCATTTTTGTCCGTCTGCTATGGTTTCACATCTTAACAACTCAGCCGACCATCATGGAATTTTGCATACAAAAACAGGACAAGAAAGGATACCTTTCATCTGGAAAAATAGTGTTTCAGACGAATAGGTTAAATCTATATTAACTTATAATACAAGTTATTAATATATTGTGGTTATGTCCTTGTATTTGAATTTTAAAAAATTGAACCGTTACGGGACACCTGTCAGATGTGAAACATCGAAATAGTTCAAATCTTGTATTCTCAAATTACATACACTATTATATTCGTATGTGAGCTCAGTTCGACAAGAGATATTACGCACAGTCGTTTGCGCATGCCGTCGTCGCGTCGTCGCCACGCCAATAATCAGGTTTACCCGCGCCTGTAGATGTTTCACATCCAAAAAGTAAGTTTTTTTTTTATAAATTTTCCGAGCATCCCGCTTTATCTACAGAAATAAATGGTCATGTTAGGAATACAGTACACAGGATATACTAGAACATCCGTTTTCCTTATGATTGAACAAACGGTTATTAGTTGACCTTGTTTTTTTTCTTAATGTACCTATATATGTATATAATATTTGCCTTGATAAAGATTGGAGTTCAAGAACCTATAATGTTGAATTCATCTATCGCACGCTATTTGTCCCAGTTTATTTATTATTCCTGTGTGTAATTTGGCATCATTTGAAAATAATATCTTTTATATTGATAGTTGTTTTCAATGAAACATCATTTTCATTTTTACGGCTTTCTATAATACGATTGTAAGTAGTCTGTTGTGGATATGTAAGGATGGTACAGTTATTGGTATTTAAATTTAATTTTTCATTAAAAGATTTATAAAACTTCTTTGACCATAGTCAGGTTGTTACATTCCGCGAGGTCTAAGTTTATTGTATAGACCAGCTTAAATCAAGCAAAGGACGCGTCGCGCTCTAGGCCGATAACACAACAATTCGATGTGCACTGCAAATGCAAAGTTCGGCTTAGGCCCCGCGGACTGTACACACCTAGTCTTAGATTGCCAAATATCTCTATTATTATACATTTTCTATTCGATTTTGTAGAGTTTCCCTGGTTTATATTCGAAGTCCTACGCCTAATGTTAATGAAATAAAAAACAAAACCCTTAAAAATATCCTCTTTCCGAAGAAAAAAGATTTTTCCAAATCAGTTTGTAAATCACGAAGTTCTGTTGCAATAAACATATTTATGTGTTCTTACACCTGACTTGAGAACCTTTTTGAAGACGGTTAAAAATAGCGTACGAGATTATAATCAAGAATAAATAATAAGTTATCTTTTAGATTCTTTTCTATTTTACGCGTTAAAATATGGCCTCGTGGCAAACCACATATTGAATTATAGAACTACTATCAATGTTGCATCAATCTATATAGCTTAAAGTTACAAAGGTAGTACATGTCACCTATTTCTGAGTAGTTGATAACATGCATTCGAGTCAATTCAGCTGTCAGGAGTAGCAACCGTATGATTGTCTTCAAGGGTGCGGGGCTATTAAGTTTAAATTAAGTGAACTGTGTATGCTTTTATAATATAAAAAAATATTCCCAGGACTTTCCAAAACCGTAAGGTAAACCCTTAGCTTAGAATAATTCCATGGAAAGAAATGGAGACCTGATGAGGTACACGTGACCAGACTGTTGGCAGCATAAGTAAAAAAAACTGTATTTGTTACAACATTTGAAAAAACTGAGCATTAACAATTATTATAATGAAAAATTATATTTATAAACAATTTACTGTTATTTAAAAACAAGACCTGCCATTTTGAGATCTGAGTCTTAAAAAAACAGCTGAGGAGTTAATTGATAGAATATTATGAAATACCTTAACAAATAGGTATGCAAAACTAATACATTAATTTGTACTTATGATTAGCTGCAATCATACTTTTGTGTAAGAGTAAGAAAGAAAGTTGGTGATTATGTATCTTGGCTTTTACACAATTATGCGGTTTATGTGTCTCTTTTTATACGGGTTATGAGATGTCGTAAGATTCGTTGTAACTATAAGAGTGATTATAGGCTTTCTAATGTTTAAGTATGGCGTCAGCGAATGAATAAATAAGGGAGTTATATAAATATGCTTTTATGTATCAATACGCCACGGAAAAAATCGTACATTAATAATAATTGGTCTATGACATAAAGTTGAAACGTTTTTGTTGTCAGAAATCTTTTTTTTAAGGAATAACTTGCTTTTTCCGCCACTATTCAGCGTGTTTTTCGTCATATTCAGAATGAACTTTAGTCTGTGTCTTTTAGGTTACGTGTAATTCAAATTTTATAGAGATCAGTTTACAAATTGTCATTTGCAAATTCATTTATTTCTAACATTGAACCTGTTTGGTAAATCTTATTATATCTTAATATTATTATATATATTTGTGTACTGTTTTAATATTATACTGAAAGTAAAGCGAACAAATTAAGTAGTAGCAAACATTTTCATATTGAAATTGGTATCCAAACGAGGTAACCGTTGCTAGAACATTTACAGTCACAGTAATTCTTATTCCTTTGGAATAATGTATATTTTCGTCTGATGTAATATAAATTTGGAAACAGAGCTGTATTCAAGGGGTGTCGTCAACGAAAATTATTCAGTTAAAGGAATTGCTACGTCAAAAATTAAAATGCGTGAGTACAGTTTCAAATTATAAATTTAATAGTATATATAGTTACTAATAT
Source organism: Antheraea mylitta (assembly GCA_014332785.1). Classification (NCBI taxonomy): domain Eukaryota; kingdom Metazoa; phylum Arthropoda; class Insecta; order Lepidoptera; family Saturniidae; genus Antheraea; species Antheraea mylitta. The sequence goes on along the minus strand of JACEII010000025.1, from coordinate 2,492,014 downwards.
AGTACAAATTATCAGTAGAATGTCTGTGAGCTTATTTATTCTACGATTAAGGTTTTTTAGGCATTTAGGCATTTTATTATAACCTTTATGTTATTAATTGGCGATGTAGTCTAAACCTAGTCAAGGTCCTAATTTACAGGAAGACTGACTCGTGATGGGAGCTGCTTGACTAGACCTATATGTAGGAGCTTAGAAACTGTTTTTTTTTTATCTTAATGTTGGTAAGTATTCGGGCGAATATTAGGAATTATTACTGGATTACGATTTCATAATATTTTTTTACGCTGCTCCTGCATTCCACTTTCAGTAAGTGGGTCAGATAGCAGAAACGATGCCTTTTTGTCGCATTGATAGTAATACTATGCTATCTTCTAGCTGTAGCTGTAGCTGTATCTGAAAGTATTATAAGTTACCACGAATTCAGTCTATGTTTTTAATAAGTTGTATGGAGTCGAGAAGAATCTATCAAAGCATACGACAAATTTTTGGAGGTGCTAAATCTCTATAAATGTATGATGCCATATATTAAACAATTTTTAGTTTAGAATTAAATCAAGCTATGTGTAAATATGTCGTATAGCTTTATCATAAGCTGTATAAATACACTTTGAACTACATCGAATACTAAAACTAAAAATATTGAGACATCACGGGACGCCTGGCAGATGTGAACCATCGAAATTATTCGAATAAAACGGATCTCAAATTGTCGAATTTTCATATTACACTATAGGTAAGCGAGCTCAGTGCAGCACGATAGATTACGCGCAATCGCTTGCGCATGCCATCGTCGTGTGGTGCCGTTTACCGTTTACCCGCGACTATAAATGTTTCACATCAAAATAAAGAAATCAATTTTACCGCCCATTAGAATATATCCTCAGTCCGTCCCAGGCATCGTACTTAATTGGACTGATCCGATGACAGCCAGATGTCGGAGCTGTGTCGTCAATAAAAGCGATTGTGAGTCACCGGCTCGATCGAAACGCACAATGCTTTTATATCTACCTATTGTTTTCAAAGTTACAATTGATTCATCACATTTAGTAAGCGATTCGAATAATGAATTTTATTCGTACGGTACTGTGTTCTATAATCCTATAATCCTTTGTTTTATATTTTGTAACGAGATTTTTTACAATGGTAAAACCTAGTAAAATGCATGCAGTTATGTAAATATTCTTACATTACTTATATAAGTTTGTATTGTAGTTATTTTAAAAGGGAACATAACTTTTATTTTAATGAATATATATTGTAGAATGTCTACGCCTGTTTAAATAAAATAGCAATAACTTGTTACTGCGTTTAGTAAGCTTTTCTGCAGGCGATTTTTGATTAAAATAACTGCGCAGAAGTTATAGTAATAGTTTTCGGTGTAGATACTGTAACTTAGACAGTTTGATTGATTCTAAAATACGTCGCGTTACATTAGTAGGAGCTTCGGGCTCACTACTATAGGAGTCTAGACTGACTTGGACAGCGAAACAGTAAGACTCAGAATGCGTAAAATAGACTGTTTATTCATAACTCCATCTATGGTATTTGCACAGATAAGCGATTGTCCAATTCTTTGAACGGGATTTTCTATCTACAATACAAAAATAAATCGCTGAATGCGTTGCTAAGCGGAAATCTCGATAACACCTGAACCGATTTCGCTAATTCTTTTTTTTGTTGTGTTTGATATTGTGTTCTTATGCAAAAAAAGACGTATATTTTAATGTACTTTAGGCGGGACCGAACTCGTGGGCACTGCTAGTTTACAATAAATTCAATCGTTTCAGCCAGTCTGACAAAGAAGATAACATACTCCGTAGCTATATTAATATTCATCGTATTTTGGGAAAGAAAATAGGCAAGGTAAGGTCTCACTGACTTTGTTATATATGGATTTCTTTAAAATTAATTTTTCAGTTATGTCTATTCACATTATATCTTATATATATTATCATTATATCTGTTTAATCATACAAACCATGTCTTGACAGTTACTAATAAAAAGGAAAGCCAAATAGGTGTTGACGTTCTGAAGTGATTGATTTTTATTTATGTATACCTAGACATAAATCAGTGGGTAGATAAAGATCTTGACTAGGGCGTTTAAAAAAAAAAAATTTCCTCGGAACCACGCTCAAAAGTTTCGTTTAAATGCCAAAATAGGCCTCTGAAAATATAAGTCCTTAATATTAATATTTAGGTTGTCCGCATCGCACTTTTCGATTTCCCATAAGAATAACACAGGAAAAAAGTTTTTTTTTCTTTGATCTATATAACTAACTAGCCTCTGCCCGCGACTTCGTTCGCGTGGTATAGATACACTAACACCAACACTAAGACGCAGTAGTTCTCAAAAGGAAAAAACATTCCGATTTTCAAATATATTTCATCTGTGCTCCGCTCCTATTGATCTTAGCGTGATGATATATAGCCTATAACCATTCTCGATGAATGAGCTATATAACATTGAAATAATTATTCAAATCGGACCAGTAGTTCCTGAGATTACTCCCTACAACGCCACAACATCACAACGTCACAAACTCACAAACTTTACCTCTTTATAATATTAGTATAGATGAACAATATATGTAACGATATATGAACGATATATGATGAACGATATATGTGTAATCTCTGTATCACTCACAACATAGTCGCCATCACCTTTTGGTAATTTATCTATGTTGATATGTTTATATTGTATATTATTCTACGTTGTTACACTGAATATTTGGCATTAAATTCATAATGTGTATTTGTCACACTTAATATTGGCGAAATTGCCTACATAGGCAGAGGCCATACCGGAAAGAATCAATCAAGCCAGCTTTATACATTATATTCATCCAAACTACGTCCGAGCTACCTGTCTGACTACCGGTAAATGTTACGTTTATTTGTGCATATCGTACCTTTACAAACAAAAATATTGATTTTTACATAATTTTAGGATGGTTTGATGGATGATACAAAAAATACATATATCGATGATATATTAAAGAACCTAGTATTCTAAAATTCTTGTTCATCCAACGTTATCGGCTCTTGTACTAAGGTGTCGCAAAAAAGTCGTCGTACCTTTACAAACAAAAATATTGATTTTTACATAATTTTAGGATGGTTTGATGGATGATACAAAAAATACATATATTGATGATATATTAAAGAACCTAGTATTCTAAAATTCTTGTTCATCCAACGTTATCGGCTCTTGTACTAAGGTGTCGCAAAAAAGTCTAGTTACGTTGACTACAAATTTTTATTTTTTTGCAATAAAATAAAATTGCGACTATAATTAAAGATCTAAGCTATCTTATCTCTCAAGTTGGACCAAACTGCATATTGCGTGCAAATTTGAACGAAATCTGTTAAGCCGTTTAGGAGTCCATCGCGGACAAACATCGTGACAGGAGATTTATATATATTAAGATATATATAATAAATAGAAAAAAAAACTTTTTTCCTGTGTTATTCTTATGGGAAATCGAAAAGTGCAATGCGGACAACTTAAATATTAATATTAAGAGCTCATATTTTCAGAGGCCTATTTTGGCATTAAAACAAAACTTTTGAGCGTGGTTCCGAGGATTTTTTTTTTTTTAAACGCCCTAATTTTACGGTTTCAGAACAGATAAGAAAAAGAAAATCGTTTTCAACGACGTTATTGTACATTCTTCATAATTCCTTTGTAGATGGTAGGACCACGCTGAAGCTATTACCGGATTCAGCATGAATGGGTCGGCCTGTCCGGGGTAGTACCGCCCGACCCACCGAGACACCGACGTGAGACTCCTCCTCTCTCCTCCCCCAACACAGGCTGGCAACACGCTTGCGACTGCCCTGGTGTTGCAAGTGTCTATGGACGGTGGTGATCATTTAACATCAAGTGACCCACCTGTTCGTTTGCCTCCTATATTAAAACAATATTTACTATTTTTTTAATTCATTATATCTCAATGTCATGTTAATGTTGTCAATGATATGTCATGTTATGTCAACGCTCGTAGTTCTACACAGCGGGTGTCAGTCTTCAGAGACTGTAATGTCAGTTCGCAACCATTAGAAACAAAGGATTCATTAGGGCTGAATTGCAACTGTCTGGAAAACGGGTATATTTTAATATAATTTGGTGAGTATTTTCTTACATGTCTATTAAGTATATTGGAATAATTTATGCTATCATTAGTGGGTCCGGCGGACGTTGTCCCGCCCTTATTATAAAAAAACAAACTTGATAAATTATATACCTAATTCTTATGTCCTTATGTCTTCTTCATCTTCTTATGTCTTAATCCTACTGGCTGCCTCGACTTTCTTTTACTTTTAGTTCTCAGACATTGGTCCGTATATAAAACATATGACTGTAGCATCATAAAATATAAATTTATTTACGAAACTATGATTTTTATGAACACAACGAATTCATATTCTGTTCATTACCGTGAAAAAGCGGGGCAATCGATGTAGTCCTTATATTTTTTTCTCTGTACATAAAGGATATTGAGAGTAGAGGGCCCGGCAGACGTTGTCCCGCCATAAATATAAAAAAAAATCCTTACATACCAAAACCTTCCCTATTAATCACTTTATCTATTGGTGAAAACCGCATGAAAATCTGGTTATTAGTTTTTGAGTTTATCGCGAACAGATAGACAGACGCAGCGGTGGACTTTGTTTAAGATTATGTAGTGATATTATAAAATTCATTATTTATAAAAAGAAAAAAATAGTTTTTGCTCGCGGTTTCGTTCGCCTTAATGTTAATGTGATTTATTACTCGGAATAGTACTCTTTTCACGATGACCCGTTAAATAGCTATGGCATGAAAGCGCAGCAAACAAACAAATTCAAATTTTGCATTTATAATTTAGCCAGGATACTTTTTTATATAATAGGAGGCAAACGAACAGGCGGGTCACCTGATGTTAAGTGTTCACCGCCGTCCATAGACACTAGCAACACCAGCGGAGTCACAAGTACGTTGCCTGCCTGTGTTTGGGTGGAATAGGGGTATGGGGAGAGGGAGAGGAGGGGAGTTGTTCCTCCGGCGCTTTTACTGACCGAACGAAACGCAACAATGCGTGCATTGTTACTTCACGTGGGTGTTTCTGTGGGTTGGGTGGTAGTACCCCGGGCAAACCGACACATTCATAGTGAAACTAGTAATAGTCTCAGCGTGGCTCTATCACTTAAGACACTTATCAAACAATTCAAAACAATGTGATTTAGATATGCTTGAATATATTAAATCTCAGCATTTGTGTCTGAAAAAGGGTAGGTATTCTGGCGAGAAATATTGTTTTTCTTAGAAGACTTTTACACATTTTAAAATTATGCATGGAATTAATCTTGACATATAATCTAAAGGTTTCATGTATATCTACTGTACATAAGTAATACATGGATATAATACAGTTTGAATCTAAACATCGCGATTAGCCTCATTCAAGTCCTATTTATTTGAATTTAATCATTAATTTATCTGCAAAGGTCACTAACAGTCCATAATTTGCAAGATGTTTACACAATATTGTTTACGCGGTTATTAGGTGATTACTCTAAGTATAAACAACAGTTTTAGGTATTTATTGTCATGTTTTGATACTTCATTGAGTACTAGCTGATATCCCCGGTTTCGTCTGCGTTGTTTAATACCTCAACATATTTTATGTATAGAGAGAAGAATACCGAGTGAATGTTTAAAGGGTGACACTTTTTAATTCTGTGATAGTTTATTGCTACATTTAACGTATAAAATAATAATATCACGTGTAATATATAAAACTAGCGATCCGTGCGGATGTTGTCCCATCCTGATAATAAAAAAACCTATTATCCGATCGCAGCGCCACCTACCGGATCCAATTGTGAATCTAAACCATTCTCGGATTCGCTGGAACACGCAGTCAAAATTTTATCAAAATCGGTCCGTCGGTAATTTAGGGCTCATACCTCCAATACATCCGAGTGAGGTGAAGATAGCCCTACAAAAGATGTCCAACAAGAAAGCCATCGGGCCTGAAGGTATCCCAGTGGAAGCTTGGAAATTCCTAGGAGAGCGAGGTATCGTACTGCTGACTGACCTTTTCAACTGCGTGTTATTCGGTGCCAAAATGCCGGACACTTGGAGATTGAGTACCATAATTCCAATTTACAAAGGAACGGGCAGTAAGTACGAGTGTAATAACTATCGTGGAATAAAGCTTTTGAGCTATACTATGAAGCTCTATGAGAGAGTGATTGATAGCCGATTCCGATCAGAGTGCTCATTATCTAAAATCCATTATGGCTTCGTACCTGGCTTATCTATTATCAATCCAATGTTTGCTCTAAACACAATTGCTGAGGAGTATCGTGCTAAACGCCGACAGATGTACATTGCATTTCTGGACATGGAAAAGGCATTTCATCGTATCCCGAGGGATACCATCTGGTGGAGCCTTCGAAAAAAGAATGTCCCCGAAAAGTATATTAACATCATTGCCGACATGTATAGGGATGTGAGATCTGTGGCACGTACAATGGCGGGTGAGACGAAGCCGATACCGGTTATGGAAGGCGTTCACCAAGGCTCTGTACTGAGCCCCTTCCTGTTTTCTTTGGTCTTGGACTCGCTTACCGAAGTAGCGCAATACTTAGCAGCGTGAACTTTTATATACGCAGATGATGTAGCTATCTGCACTGAGACCCGTACTGAGTTACAGCACGTACTGTTGGCATGGAAGCAACAGCTACAGGCCGGCGGCCTAATGCTGTGTGTTGCAAAGACCCATTATATGTCGATTAATGCACCAGATACCAGCGACAATACTCCAATTACGATCGATGGACAAATGGTCAGCTTCTGTGACCACTATAAGTATTTGGGAAATTTAATTGATATGTCTGGAAACATTGATGGCAGCATTCAGCACCGGATAGTCGCAGCTTGGCTAAAATGGCGAGAAGTCACTGGTGTTACATGTGATAGAAGAATGCCGGTTAAACTCAAGGGTCTTGTCTACAAGACCATCATAAGACCTGTCCTCATGTATGGCAGTGAAACGTGGGCTGTAAACAAAAAAAACACCTATACCATTCAAGTTGCTGAAATGAAAATGTTACGGTGGATGTGCGGCGTGACCCGGCTCGATAAAATCCGCAACGAATATGTGCGAGGCAGCCTAGGGGTGCGCGACATTGCAGATAAGATGCAAGAAAGTGGGCTGCGATGATATGGTCACGTTAAGAGAAAGCCCCCAGCCTACGTGGGAAATTTGGCACTACAACTGTCTCTGCAGGGTCGGAGATCCAGAGGCAGGCCCAAAACAAATTTGAAGAGTGTAGTGCTGAAAGATATGAAGGAGTGCAAAGTTTTCGAATGTGATGTCATGGACAGAGCGAAGTGGAGAAAAAAAGTAAGGAAGGCTGACCCCACCACCATGTGGGACTAACAGCCAGGAAGAGAGGGAGAGAGAGAGGTCCAGCCGTATATGAGAAGTTCAGCGACATACATACGTACAGAAGAAATTTATATATATTTATTTATTTATTTAACCTATAGAATCAACAACAGTAACATAAAATAAAAAGCTAAAAACATACATGCAAATATTTAAAAATTATTTATGAATATTCGATGCGATGCGGAATACAATAAAAGTAAATATAAAATAATAACATTAAAACGAGTACTAATAAACAACAAAGAGAACCTTACTTAAAGGTAATGGAAGGGATGCCTCCGGCGCTCTCACTGACCGAACGAAACGCAACAATGGAAGCATTATTACTTAACGTGAGTGTTTCTGTGGATCGGATGGTAGTACTCCGGATAAGCCAACCCATTCATGCTGAAATTAGCAATAGCTTCGACGTGGCTCTATCACCTAATTATGTGATATTTTATTAAGTACAAATAATATACCGTACATAATTTTACTTTGATGTGAAGTTATACAACCGTTTACCAACGTGTTCATTTTTTTTATAACATAAGCGGTGTTATTATAAAAAGTTAAATACGCATTGAATACTTGCTTTAAAAAGGTTACATTTGAAATGCACCGCGCTCGCTAAATGTTCATCTTGCTCTTTTGTCTAAATTTGGTTAGGCTAGACTTGCGAAAAAAGAATAAGGTGAACTGTTACGAAACCTTTTTAAAGCAAGTATCTAATAGTATTTAACTTTTTTGTGATAACACCGATAGAGTCGAACCCTATGTACTTTGAAGAATCTGAGTTAGCGATTTTGTTGTTGATATTGGACTATTTCTGCTGTCGCTTTGTTCTTGCAAATTACGTAATAAAGGGCCACCCCTTTTTTGAAGTGTACTTTGAAGATAAGTTTTTGTAGGCTTCTATGTAGGCGACACGATGATGAAGATGGATTGTCGATTTCTCGGTGCTACAAGGATATATATTTGATTTTTTATAGATTCGTTTATCTGTTCCTTTCTCGTAATTGCAATATTTTTTCGATTTGTATATGCAAAATATGTAAAAAAGAATAAGTAGATTATTTATATCTATTTACTTCCAAATTGACATCGCAGAGACGATCTCCGTTGGATTGTAGATCTCTTGTTGGTTTATATGACATTATGATTATAAAAACAACATGTCTCTGTTTAGATCTTTATTATTAAATAAGGTAAATCGTAAGTTCTTCATCATTTCGTTATTGAGTCTGTATGACATAATATCGATTTCTGTGTTTAACACGTTTCTAAACGCGTAAAGCAAATTTTATTAATAATACAGGTCCGAGAACCAACTATGTACAAAAACAATTCTGTGAATCTAATAACTTTAAACGAGCAATTCTTTAATATTCTTATATATTTAGGAACTGGGAAACGGCGAGGGCGATTTCCGTGAAACTTAGTATATAGGTGGTTTTGGGGACGATAAATCGATCCAGCTAGATTTCATCTATGGAAACCTTTTTTATCTGAGTTTTCAGACAATGAAAAAATATAGCTAGAATATAAAGGTAAAATTCGCCAAAAGAAAAATAGCTCAGATGGAAATCGGCTGCTTCGAAAATCCGTCTAACCCCAGTTCGAATCCGAGTGACAGCAAAAGAGATATTTTTTATATAATATTGTTTTTTGGTGAAGAAATGCTAATTTTGAGAGGTAAATTTAATAATTTATAAATATTTTTTAAAGAACCGGCTTAGGCTCGGTCGTCCAGGTTCTATCAATTAAATGTATTAACAAAGACTATGTACTAAATACTTGCTCTTATAAACATATTACAAAATGACTTGTAATTCCAAAACGAGGCAATATATCCAAACCGCCATAAGTTATTTCTAATTACGTTATATTTCTTCGAGGATTTCATTATCAATGCATGAAGCCAGGATACGTGGCTTGCAAGTAGACTAACTACACAATGCTCCTTCCTTGGCACAAAACGACCGGTTCAAAATGAACCGCGCAACCCTTCTTTCACGGCTGATTAAAATTTTGATTCAGGGTTTGAAAAGTTCTTTTTAAATTGGTCGATAATGTACCGAGCCGTTTCGAGCAAACGGCAAAAAGTCAGAACGTGTGGTACTGCAGAGGAACTTGTTTCTCCTTACATGGAACATCTCAACGAGTCCCAGCGCACCGCCTCACATAATATTGTTAGTGGATAGCTTTTTACGTCCAATGCATTATTCGATAGTCATTTAAAATTCTAACATACGACGTATAAAGAAAGCTCGCCATTTTCATTCGATACCCCGCTGATGATGGACGGTTTCGTTTAATAAAAGTATATATTTGTGTAGTATAAAATTGTTTTCGACTACGCAAATTCGTTTTGGGAGCCGGAGCACCCACGCGTCATAAACTGCGGGGGCGATCAGAGGCACTGCGTTTAAAGGTGCGCGAGCGCCGGCAGAAACACACGTATCGACAAAAAAAAAGAACGAAAAAAAGTAACGAAAACCGTGTTCTAAATTCGTTATAGTAACAGTGATTGGTCGGAGTGAATGCATTGAGTCGTTTTTATGAATGGTGTGCGTTAGGAAGTGACGTCATGCGTAGTGTTGTGCCTACTCCGATCACGCGGCGGGGATCTATTTGTTGACGATGCGTAATCATTAGATCTTAAGGTGAGTATCAAAGAGTTTGGTATCTATGCGATATTATCGTATTTCGTTTTTTTATGTATATAATTTGTTAAGTCGCATCTTTTATATATTCGTTATAGAACATATGCTTAGTTAAATTTGAAAATAAACTGGGATTTTTTTAAACTGGCAACTTCAACTTTGTGTAAAATCTACTAAGTGACAGATCTGTTTAATGTCATGTCCGTTTTGAAATATTTTTTAAAATAGTTTTTAGTATGTCATTTAACTGAATGCTACATCTTCTATAAATAGCAGATTGTGCAGCTGGCGTCAAGTCAGTTGGGTTTTGGTATGAAAAATATTTTTCATGTTAACAGTCGTATGGTAAGGTACACTCAAAAGTTAAACTTAGTTTTATCTACAAGTGTAATTGCGTCAAAAATAGTATTAATTCTCAAATCGGTTTAAATATCTACTTCCAATACATCTCTAGGTAGCGCACATATTCATATGTTTTATTTCATTTGGTTAATTTAATAAACTACTTATTTGTACGCGCTAATCTCATGAGGTACTGGTCCAAATTAAAAATTCTTTCAGTGTTAGATAGTTTAGTAATTGAGGAAGCTATATATCATCACGCCAGACCAGTAGGAGTGGAGCACCAATTAAGAATGTTTCAAAATCGAAATGTTTCTTTTGAACCCAAAGTAACTATTTCACACGGACGAAAGCTAGTTAAATATCCATATAATAATACGTGAAGAAAAAAATTGTACCCCTTTTTAACCTATTTCCCGTCGACGGGTGAACTTGAAATTTGGCATAGTTAAAGTTTATATGGCGGAGAAGTGCAGAAAGCTGTTTATTTTACATAAAATGCATTAGAAGTACATTAAATTAATTAAAATATGCACTACTCACATTACTGCTTGAATTTTACACACCACATACACACATGTAAATAAGAAGACATTTGACAGCCGTCAATAATTATGAACCTCAAAAAAGGTTGTGAAGGAGGTTGCTATGCTCGACTGTATGTATTTTTTAACTCTTACGATCCAATTATCATTTTTCAGCCTACATTCAACAATGATATTATAAAATATATCTATTATTGTAATGTTTATTATTTCTTACGGTGAACTCACTTCAAATGATGAATTAATAAAAAAAAGAGCCAACATTGTATAATCAAGATAAGAATTTTGTTCATAAAAGTAATCCATGACTTAGACCTCCGCAGTTACAATGATGCAATTCAACCTCATGTATCAATAAAAAAGAATTTATTTTCAAAAGCTAATGGTAGTATTAAAAACGTCTTTGTCTTCGATTCACTATTTGATTGTATTGTGCATCCATTACTTTTCCAAACGATGATACTGGGCATATCACTATTTCTCATAATGAACAGACTACATTTAATTCAATATCACCCAGAAATACCACCCACCCATGGTGTCTTGTAAAATTAATTGAAAATTGTGTCATGGGTTGCGATAAACTTCTTTATTTTCGTAGTTATGTTTTCTTAAAATTTGAGAGCTTTACCATGTGATTTTTGTTTCAAATTTATAATTAATTTAAATTTTCATTTACACATCGATTTTTTTTAATGTTTATATAATTAAAGATCATGCCAAATAACTGAGTAGCCATGATGAAAACCTTTGATTATAGAAGTATACCCTTTGACAAAAGAACCCTAATAAAGTTGAACTTTAAAAAATCCAATAACTATGGTCAAATGTCGACCACTGGGCACCCACTAGTATGTGTAAATATATCACATGATCATTTCAATCTAAATTGACCATAGTTTATTAGAATTAAATAGTTAATAAATATATGAACATCTATACATAATAATCAATTATCAAGTATATGTAAGTGCATTATTACTACCTATTTGGAAAATTCTTTTTTTTGTTGTGTTTATTATTATCAGGACGATTTATACAGAAGAAAAGTTAGAAAAAAAATTTAGTGTGTGGAGTCCATCTACGCGGACGAAATGAAACTTGGTAATGTGGAAATTAAAATAGGAACGGATAGAAATTGATCTTTATTGAGATAATATTGTTTTTAGCGTTGAACGTTTAACGCAACAGTGCTTTCATACCCCCTCCATGGTAGCGTTAATCTTTTTACGCAACCTTGTTGGAAATCGCAATAGAGGTTTCACTTCAAAAAACAGACAGAAAAGAGAAAAAATTGGTTTAAAATATGTATACTATAATATTAAAAAGCTGGAAGGTTTGTTTGCTTGGTTGAACGCTTCTTTTTCGAATTGACTACGCTATTGGCCTTGCGAGGCCTTTACAGCTTCACTGGACTATTACGGCGAGAGCTTACGGCATTTAGACTATTTTGTTTAGGTAACATGCTCAAGGGTGCACGACACACCTTGGCTTGGGCTGTTACCGAATTCCTATATCTGACCTAGCTAAACTATTCTAAGCTATTAAAATTGCTAAGCATATAATTACAATTGCATGATTCACAAACGCTTACATGTATATGGGAAATGATTTGGTTGAACGCGCTAATCTCAGGAACTACTGATTTGATTTGAAATTTTTTTAAGTTATACTTCATTTGGTGCGTTAGGGAAAAATGATGAAAGTAAATTTTATGATGCGCGTGCACACCGTCATGAAAAATTGACACTTTGAAGTTATTACGATGCATGCGCACACCATCACGAAAAAACGACACCCTGAAGATAGTTATAGTCAACATTTAGTTTCTTTGTATTTCTTTGTATTAAAACTTTCAATGTGTTAAATACCTTTTTCCTATTTTTAGTGTCGTTTTTTCTACAAAGTAGAATAAGGCAAAACTTTGAGATGATTTTTATCTTGTTACGCCAAAGAAGTATAACTTCTAACGCGTGTACATAAGTACACACACTTTTATTTTAGTGTTAGATAGCCCATTTATCGAGGAGAGCTATAGGCTATTTGTCAAGTTAAGACCAATAGGAGCGGAGCATCAATTAAGAATGTATCAATATTTTTTTCTTTTTGAGAGCTTTCGCTGCGTGTTAGCGTTAGCTCTAAGAACTATTCCACGCGGACGAAGTCGCGGGAAAAGCTAGTATTAATATAAAAAGTAATCGAAACAAAATATTATAAGGATATCATTAATAATATCGACCGAATTTACAGAATGACTTTCAACTGTTCAGTACTCTAAAAAGAAGACTTGATATCATTTTCTATCTTAATTAATTTGTGAGAAGCCGGGTCATCAGCTAGTCTGTAAAAATCGATATATATTTTTTTATATCATATAGGAGGCACACGGACATGCGGGTCATCTGTTGTTAAGCGATCACCGCCGTTCATAGACACTAGCAACCTCAGAGGAGTCGTAAGTGCGTTGCCAGCCTGTGTTTGGGGGAATGAAGAGAAAGGGAGAGGGGAAAGGAGAGGAGAGGGACGGGAGGGGAGATGGGTCTTCGGCGTTCTCACTGACCGAACGAAACGTAACAATGCAAGCACTGTTACTTCACGTTGGTTTTCTGTGAGAGGGTGGTGCTACACCGGGCGAGCCGACCCATTCATACTGAAACCAATAATAGCTTCAGCGTGGCTCTAGCACCTACTACTACACCCACTATACCTACTAAATGTTGCTTAAGTAATAGAATACATTTCAATCATTTTTACAAATGTCTGTCTGTTTGTATGACCACGCATCACTGCTAAAGTACTTAGTTCCCAATAAAACCTCAGCAAGAAAATCATAAAGCATATCCTCAGGAGTAACACTCTATCAAAAGTTATTGTAATTTGAATGACGACTGGAGTTAAGTACGAGAGAAGAGTAATATCTATACTAATATAAAGTTGAAGGGTTTGTTTGTTTAGTAGGTTGAACGCGCTAATCTCAGGAACTATTGGTCCGATATTAAAAATTCTTTCAGTGTTAGATAGCTCATTTATCAAAGAAGATAGGTTATATATCATCACGCTAGGACCAATAGGAGCGTACACCAATGAAGAATGTTACAAAATTGTTTTATTTCTCTTCTGAGAGCTTCCGCTGCGTGATAACGTTAGCCTAATGTAACTAATCCACGCAAACTAAGTCGCGGGCAGAAGCTAGTTATCAATATAATGAAACAATTTTGTTGATTATATAAAGTACAGTTATTACCAAGTTTTTAACCAGCGACTTCGGAGTACATCAGTAGCTTCGCATCACTATGACTGCTTGTTAATATTCATAGTAGTCCGGTGAAGTTTTGAAGACCCGTCACACCAAAAGCGTAGTTTGTTTGAAGGAAAAAATCATCGATAACGAGCGAGATTAGAGTATTATACATAACGTTAAGATGACAATCTTGCAAGATAAGAATTTTAATATATGAATTCGTTATATCATGTTGACTGTGTCTTGTCGAAATGTACTGTATAATGAAATAACTAGATTGGATGTTTCTACCTACGCTCTAACCCGATTGGAGGCGTGAATATGAAAAATGTAAATCGTTTCTCCATAGTAAGCTTAAAACTGGTTTAAGTTGCATATGTAACCCGGCTGAATGGACGCGTGGGTGAAAATGTATGTACCGAATCTCTGACATTTCGAAATTGTTCGCTCCGGTTCGTACAAACATATTTATTGTAGTTCATAAACAACAAATTTTAATTCATTCTTCCTAATTACAACATGTAATGGCCTATGTTAAATGTTTGTGGGATTTGTTAACAGCAAAGTTATATTTGTTTAGTCGTCAGCAATATTTAAATAATAATAGGTTTTATTACGTGTGTCGTAAATACGATAATGCGTTGGTATTTTCATAAGATTGTTACAACGTTTTGTTGCTTTACAAGCTGAGCTCGCGGCTTCTCGCGCTTTATTATTATTCCTTGTAATCTATGTAAATAGAAATCTGTTGCCAAATTTTAGTAAGCGCTTCGCTTCAGCACAGTGTACTTTCTTGACTAATTATTTTTGATGTGCATTTTATTATCTGATAATAAATATATATAAGAGTTGTTGAGATATATATGCTTGGTACACATATATGCTTCAACAACTAATATATGTATATAGCTTAGGTCAGCTCAGATAGGTCGCGATTTGCACGTCTTAGGCAACAGCCATAACTGAGGAGTTGCTCGAGCTAGTTGTCAAATAAAATCGGCTGAGTGCCACACTCGCCTTAGTAGTCCGGTGAAGCTGTTAAAACCTTGCTTGGTGAATAACATAGTCAGTTCGAGAATCAAAAAAGAAAAAAAGATGGAGATCTTTAGGCACATGAGCGGTATTTTTGGCAGGAGATAAATTTATAATTTCGCGTCATGACATGCTAGTAATCGCGACTGACCGTATTACGCTTGCGCGGCTTTTGTCACACTAGCGACGCTTGGTATAGGTGCCTGTGTACATGTAATATAGAGATTTTGCATCTAATCATACGGTTGGTTAATATACTCGTTTTTTTTTTCGAAATGACTACGCTATAGACCCAGCAAGGTCTTAACAGCTTCACTGGACTACGAATTTAATATACTCGTACTTTGTAAAATGTATATAGTTATTGTTCCGACTGCCAATAGATATAAAAACCAATACCAATTAATCATTTCAATACACAAATTCTGAGTTTGAGATATTATCTTTTTACATAATTCGTATGAAAATTGACAAGAGAACACATTTGGTAGGTGATAGAGCCACGCTGAAGCTATTATTGGTTTCAGCATGGATGGGTCGGCTCGCCCGGGGTAGCGCCACCCTCTCACCGACATGAAGTAACAGTGCTTGCATTGTTGCATTTCGTTCGGTCAGTGAGAGCGTCGGAGACCCATCTTTCATCTCTCCTTTCCCCTTTCCTCTAATCCCTCTGCTTTTCTCACCATTTCCCCAGACACAGCCTGGCAACGCACGTGCGACTCCTCTGGTGTTGCTAGTGTCTATGGACAGCGGTGATCACTTAACAACAGGTGGCTCGTCTGTTCGTTTGCCTCCTATATGATGTAAAAAAAATATATATTTCATTGTTTCGAGTTTTCACTTCTGTCGGCAGTCTTTTTTTTTATATCACGGCTCACCTGATGTTAAGTGATCACCGCCGCGCATGTGCGTTGCCAGCCCGTGTTGATGGGGAAGGGGAGAGGGTAAGGGGAAGAGAAGGAAGGGTTGGGAGAGGAAGATGCGCCCCCGGCGCTCTCACTGACCGAACGAAACGCAACAATGCAAACACTGTTACTTCACGCCGGTTTCCTGTGAGACGGTGGTATTGCCCCGGACGAGTCGACCCATTCATGCTGAAATCAGTTACAGCATCAGCGTGACTCTACCACCTAAAGAGTCTTTGAGTCTGCTTGGAATTACCGCACAAATAAATTTGGAAAAAAAAAGAAGAGAGAGATCGCAATTTAATACGTGACACTACTCTTTCTGTTGACTTTTTTTTTAAATGAAAACGCTGTCGACCTGGAGAGGTCTTTATAGCTTCACTGAACTACTGAAGCGAGCGCTGAAGGCACTCAGCCGATTTGGGATGTTAGAGCGACTACCTCAAGGGTGCACGGCACACCTCGGCTTGGACTGTCGCCTGTTTTGTGCAAAAATCGCGACCTATTTGAGCTAACCTAAGCTAAGCTATCTAGATATACGTATATGAGTTATTAAAATATGTGTGTGTACCAAGCATGCGTGCCTCAAAAATTCCTATATTTATTTTGTGTCGGTAAAATTCCTCCAAACTATATAGGATAGGATAGGATAAAATAAGGGTAGAACTCTTTGTTGTTTATTTCTCTGAAAAAGAAAAACAGCGTGTAAGTGTGTAGGCGTGCACGTTTGTATAGGTGATGTGTGTGATGTTGTTGCAGTGATGTAAGGTTTTGTGTCACTGTATTGCGTGAGCAGCGTACTCAAGTGCTCTACGCCGAGGGAACGGACCTAACCTCGTAAAACTTTCTGTTGACGCGTTGCAAGTCCGTTATATTAAAAGTCACCAAGATTTATCAGTCCTGATTTAGATGCAAGCCAGAGACTCGTAATAATTTCAAAGTCCGTTAAATGCCCTGAGATTAATGTTCACATGCTTGAAAAGAATTATCGAACTACTTAATAGCAGACTCCTACTGTATCAAGCCCAAAAGATCGAGTGGACATATACGAAATAATACTTCTTTGGCTAAATATCTTTGTTGTATTTATAATAGAAGGATTGTGTTAAAAAAATAATTTCAAAAATAATATGGAAAAGTGAAAAGTTTGTTATTAAAATGTCCATTTAAAAGGTGTAAGGGGTGTCGAGTAACATCTTAAGACTTGAGACACCCAAGCCAACCTCGCCTGCACGTGGTGCACCCTGCTGATCAACGAACGAGGCGATGGCGAGAGCGGGGTGGTAGGGTTTTACAGTCCCACTGGGCCGCAACCACCATGTATATGGCGAAAAAGCCCGTCATAGTGACTTGCTTCTGCGCGTCGCGTTTCGGGATCAGCCTGTGCATATCCAGTACCGGGTGACTTTCGTCATTATGGCCGGCATGACAGCGGCAAACCGGTGATGGATAATCTGTCTATCGGTGGTTACCGATGTTTTTGGATTGTACTATGCTTAACATCAGGCATAGTGCAGTCACTTTGTCGTGCTTTAATAAAAAAAAAGTTAAGTGATTAAAGGGAATATTGATAATATTGATAGATTGAATAATATCTAATATATAATATTGATAAATTCAGTTACCATTATATTGTATTACGTAGTCGTACTGTAAAGGGTACATTTGTTCACAATTGGTGTGTCTCGTGATTTCATTTATTCAGTCATATTCAGATCTCACAGCTAACAAAAGTATACTATTTCTTACCTATGGCTTGCCTCGCTTTAATGTATATTAAATCGATGAGAAGATGATGAAATGATAGTCGGGGAAATTTAAAATGCCGCTTTTACGACTTATCACATTTCTCGACTCGATGATCTTGATAAAATGTTTACATTACGTTAGATCAATAACCATAAAATTCGACAAAATTACGTTTTTCGTATACTATAATAATGGGTATTATATAAAATGTTATATTTTATTTCATTTTAGTACGTTAGTACCAAATACACGAATTATTTTACTTCAGGATTGGTAGTATGAATTAATTCCTTCGCCTGTCCTATTGGATGAATATTAACACTACTTAGCAAATGTCAATAGTGTCATATGGACGATATAAAACTCCAACAAAAGTTAGTATAATACTTCGCTATGATTATGATACGATATTATTGTTATAGCTCAATTATACTTTCGTTACATCATGGCTTATAGCTGTTTCCATAAAGAAAGATTTGTGTACGTTGCCTACATGACATTTTAAAAAAATAAATGGTCCACCTCCTCTCTCTTCTCCCCTTTCCTCCAATTAAATCTTCCCCTCCTCTTCTCCACTTCCCCCTACGCCCAAACAGAAGCTGGCAATGCACTTTCGACTCCCCTGGAGTTGCTAGTGTCTATGGACGGTGGTGATCACTTAATAAAAGGTGACACGCCTGTTCGTTCTCCTCCTATGACATAAAAAAAAATTGGTTTAAACCACATTGTTATATTTAACATCAGTTGGGATTGTAATCAAGCGCTAACATCATAAAGTATAAAAAAACAACGTAAAGTGTTCACTCTTTCAGACCAACTGGTTGTTGCATAATGCTTGCTTATTCACAAGTTGCGACAACACCAGTTAATTGTTCTCATTGTCGATAATAATAACAAAGAACGTATAAAGAACAGCCTAATAATATTACTTTTTGCATTTTAATATCATTTGCATTATATTATCATTTGTTGTAACAATAACCACATTTATTAATTAGCAAAAAATAATATGAAATGTCAGAAATAATTATGAAACCTAAATGACTGGATCACCTGAACTTATTATATATTAAACTCATTCTTTTATTTTTGGTAACCGAAATTCTGGATTATTACTGCCAGTTTCGAGTAGCTAATAATAATAAAAGTGTCTTGTGGTCATGTCAATATTCTAACAAGATGGTAGCTTGTCAGAACTTTTGTTGGAGTTTTATATCGTCCATATGACACTAATGACATTTGTTAAGTAGTAATAATATTCGTCCAATAAGACAGGCGAAGGAATTAATTCATACTGCCAATCCTTAAGTTGTCAATAAATGTAGTTCTTGTATATTCTGTAGTGAGTTTTATTCTGTGTTCAAGTTAATACAAAGGCATACACGCCAAATCTTCTATATAATATTACGTAAATTTTTAAGCATCGTTTTTATCTTAATTTGAAGTCGTTTCTTTTGCCAATTCTAAATTTGCCAATACGGATAGTTCTTATATATTCTTTAGTTTGTTTTCTTCTAAGTCCAAGTTAATGTAAAGGCTTAAGCGCCAAATCTTCTATATAATATTTCAGACATTTTTTATCCTCTTTTTCTTCGAATAATCATTGAAAAAAATGTTCTGAAATGTCCATGTGTTGTCAGGATAAGTCAGGAGATCGATATTCAAGTGTCATACGGTTATTTTAATGTTATAATAAGATTGTGGTTCTCTTGTTACAACTTTCCTGGGATTTTTTGCGGCATCTCAGAATTCCATGGCTCGTTGTATTATTTGTCATTCACTTCACTTATGCACAATAAACTAACCATATTACATACAACACCACCAATTTTACACAATACAGAGTCAAGTAACGCAATATTACGAATAAAATATAAAAAAATTTAGTGGTACATTACAGACTAAAATCCCGCCAAAAACTCATGAAGATCTGAACAAAAATATTATTCATGAATTGAAATTGTTCGCAAAATATCTGCATGTAATGAAACGTTTTTTAATTATGAGAATGAATTGAACGAATGCTATTGAGAGTTACTAGAATAAAAAAATTACACCAGATATTTAGCCCGTGATCGCTTAGACACGCTTTTGGCAATGAAGTATTTTAAATGTGTGTTCGAGTAGGTGCAAAATTTTAGGTACTGCTTAATAAAAGCTGTGTTAGACCCGTGTTCATCTTTGTTTTTATAATAAAACCGGATGTTTTTAATTTAGTCGTAAATTAAACACACTAACTAACCTTTTTATGAAATAATTGTCTATTACCGAGGTAAATTATTTCCAAAAGTTACTATAACGGGGTGTACTCGAAGCGACAGTGTGACCTCAAGCGAAACAAATCTCACTTTGATATATTATGAAGATTGTTCATTCGTGAACAGAGAAAGTTTTGGTCGCTGAGGCTGTTGGGAATATTCCAAGTTCTATTGAAATTTGTACCTTAATATATGTCAAAAAGGTCGATAATAAAGATTTCATATTACCTCTTAGGGTCTGGTGGTCAATTTTACTTCATATACGAACAGAGGTGTCATGAGAGGAGTTGTAAAAGCTAGTTATGAATATGTTATGTTTTTTTTTTGCCATGTTTAATCAATTTTTCTTTTACAAAAGTCATTTAAATCATGCATTTTATAAATCTTCTATACGAATAGAATTATTGAAGTCTACGGTTGTGTGCGTATCACTCAAAAATTACTGGCAACATTTCGACCAATTCGATAAGACACCACACACATACCGTGTTATTACAAAAAAGTTAAATACGTATTGAATACTTGCTTTAAAAAAGTTTGGGTACTTTCGTATTAAATGCACCGCGCTCTTACGTACTTGGTGTCATTAGAATCGGTTCACTCTATCAAAAGTTATTGTAATTTGTAATGATGACGCGACTTAAGCACGAGAGTATATAAGTAAATGGACTCAATACACTCAGATGATTTTATGAATCACTGTTTTTTACATTAAGTTCCACGCGGATAGAGCCACGGGCACAGCTAGTCTATACTAATATTATAAAGAGGTAAAGTTTGTGAGTTTCTGACGTTGTGAAGTTGTAGGGGGTAATCTCAGGAACTACTGGTCCGATTTGAATAATTCTTTCAGTGTTATATAGCTCATTCATCGAGAATGGTTATGGTTTATATATCATCACGGTATGAATCAATAGGAGCGGAGCACATATGAAAATTGCTGGGTGTTAGTATTAGTGTAACTATTGCACGCGAACGAAGTCGCGGTCAGAGGCTAGTCGTTAATAATTTTAATAAATTTGAAGCATTGCTTACAATATCCAGTTAATAAAAATAGCACTATAGTGTACTGCCGACAGGTTTTGCATTCAACACGCTTACTATCAGATACAGTGCAGATATTTTGTCACATTTTTGTAAAAAAAAAACCACCTAAATTCTAATATTATAATAGGCTTTTAATAAAAGCGTTAATAAACAAAAGCGCTATAGTCGGTCAAATCAGATCGCACACACCTTTGTTTTCCGGCGCGTGTCTCCCCTGAACAAAGCCCATCCTCGGTCGTAGCTGTTGACCCATTATTGTTTCACATCTCTCGGGACGTATCTGATTGGATGCAACAACGTGTAAAGATAAAATGAATTATCGGTGTTCACTATATACTGAAGTTGGTATTAAAATAACCACGCATTTTGGTTTCTTTTTTTTTCTCTGGGTGACTACGCTATTGACCCAGCAAGGTCTTAACAGCTTCACCGGACTACTAAGGCGAGCGCATAAGGTACTCAGCCGATTCTATTTGACAATTAGCTCAAGGGTGCACGGCACACCTCGGCTTAGGCTGTTGCCTGATATGTGCAAATCGTGACCTATCTGAGCTAACCTCAGCTAACTATTCATACGTATATGAGTTGTTGAAACATATATGTGTACCGAGCATACATACCTCAACAACTCTTATAGATATTTCGTATTGGATAATTTTCTGAACTATTTCAGTTCGATAAGGGAAAAAAATAAAAATAAAACCCTTCCACTTTCATGTGTAAGCATGTATGCGTGTACGTGTGCGGAAGGGATATGTGTAATGTTGTTGCAGTGATGTAAGAATTTGTGTGAGTGTATTGAGCGAGCAGTACACTCAAGGGCTCCACGCCGAGGGAACGAACCTAGGCTACGCATTTTCGTATCTGTAAGAGTTTTGTCATAATATGAACGGTACTGATCCTAAAGGGGTTGAGATTTGACCATTATAAAGATCAACAAAAATTGAGTCATCACAGGACGCCTGGCAGATGTGAAACATCGAAATTGTTTTGTATAAGTTATATGCATAAAAAACAGATTACGACAGGAATCAGTTATGGCATAATGAAAAAATAAAGCATTACAATTTTTTTCCAATAAAATCATGACTGTTTATTTATTTTATTATATAAATATTCATATTTATATAATATAAAAATTCAACTAGGAACGTGCGCGGTGTGTTTGGCGGCATTTATCAAAGGGTAGAGTGGTCGTCGGCGCATGCCGCGTATTATTAGTAGAACGAGTGACCGACAAAACAGTTTGAATCTTATGTTTATACGGATAGAGTTGCAAATGTTTTTGAGTATTTCGTCAATAGTGCAAAGTTTGTGTTTTGCGTCGCCACGCCAATAATTAGGTTTACCCTCCGCCTATAGATGTTTCACATCAAAAGTCATTTTAGTTTATTTCTGTATTTCTTTTTTGTTTTGTAAAGATACAAATTGTATTGAGAACTATATAGAGTAGAAAGGAGCGTATGTCGTTAAATAGTCTTCAAAACAAGAAGCCTATGGATCTATTAATAACTGTTTTTTTGAACAAGGTTTCACGTGGATGAAGTCGCGGGCACAACTAGTTTACAATAAAACTGTCGCGTATACAACAAGCTTGGTCATTCACGTCGGCACCCCACTGGTTTTTAATACTTACATGACATAGGAAAACAAGTTAGGCAACACGAAACAAGATTTCTTAAATTTCTTTATAGTAAACACACGGTATATTTCCAACTGTAGGCATGATGGATGGTGCTCACCCACGCACCGCTGACGGCCACAATTAGTGTGTGTAAATTACCCCACTAAAGCTCGAGGTATTTAGGTTCGTCGCGGAGCCTTCGTAGGGTATTTGATAATGTATCTTTTGCTGCCTTTGATGATCTTTGTCTAGGCATTGCGTTGCTTACTCCTATTAATATTATGGACGAGAAAGTATCTAAAGACGGATATTTGTTCGTCACTCTTTAACGCGAAAATTGCTAAACGAATATTCATGAAACCTAGTATATAATCTATCGTCATCAATTTGTAAGAAACCTACTGCATAGTCATAGGCCTCTTCCCTAAGGAAAGTATGGGATAATCACGCCACTAGTCCATGACATATTTTAACGCTTTCAAACACTGAGTTTCTGTAGGTGGTAAAACCAGGTAGGGTGGGGGGATTTGGAGAAGGAAGTGGTTAGGTGCCTACACCTAGGCCAGAGGGGCGTTTAGGGAGGCCGTGGTGAGCGAGGAGTAAATCTCGTAAAAAAATCAATGGTCTGGCGGTGGTAGAGAGGTTTATAACCTTTTCACTACTATCTGAACCGTGCGGGGGTGCGGGGGCCCTGACCCGCCATTGCACGGGTTCGGAAGGCTGCTAGGCAGTCTTGCAACGGGACTGCCTCAGCGGAGTGCGGCGTGGAAAACGCCTGCCGCCGGGAGTGTAGCGGAGTTGCTTACGCAACTCCGAGACATCCCCATAATGTGGCGTAAAAAAAAGGTGGTAAAGCCACGTTGAAGCTATAACTGGTTTCAGCATGAATGGGTTGACTTGCTCGGGGTAGTACCACCCTCTTACAGAAAACTGATATAAAGTAACAGTGCACGCATTGTTGTAACTGGTTTCAGCATGTATGGGTCGGCTCGCTCGGGGTAGTACCACCCTCTTACAGAAAACTGATGTAAAGTAACAGTGCACGCATTGTTGCGTTTCCTTTGGACAGTGACAGTGTGCCAGGCCCACCTCCCCCTCTCCTTTCCCGTCCTCCTCCCTCGCTCCCTACCAATACAGGCTGGCAACGAATTTGTGACTCCACTCGTGTTGCTGGGGTTTATGGACGGTGGTGATCACTTAATGTCAGATGACTCATCTATTCGTTTGCCTCCTATGATATAAAAAAAAACCCTCTAAGTGATACAATATTAGTCCGCTGTGTGTAAGCACAAATATCAGTATGTAACAATAAATTCTTTACAATTCGCCTTCCCTCACTAATTTGAACGCAACAAATAACATTATTTGCTAACCATGATGGAAAACCTGAACATTTGACAAATTATCGTTGTTATACCTAATGTAAACACTATTACTAAATTTGTTGTTGATTTCGATCAACTATAGCAGTACCAAACTCAGGGTGAAAAGTTAAGCGGTTATCAATTTCAGCAAAGAAAAATTGTTGTACTAAAGATTTAAGGTCTATCTTGTTTGTTATGTTATGAATGTATGTATCTTAAATTGATTTAGCATGAATATGTAATGTACTCCTCATCAATCTTTTTGGCCGCTGTGGATATTGTTGTAATTTTAGGCTTGTGTGTAATTTGGCCTAGAGTAAAAATAAAACTAAGTTGAAATATTATTACAGGAGTCTAGAATCGGCATTTATATTTCTTGATGCTATTTATTTTACAAATAAAATAGGTTTTTATACCTAAAGTCGTTTTTACATAATTATGCTTAAAGTGGTTAAGAAATTTGACAAAGAACTTATATAATGTTTCTGCTGGAAAAACTGCTGTCCCACCTGAAAATCTTATATATCTAGTTTCTGTACCTATTCGGAGAATCGTAAATCCGGGGCTCCCAATGATTTAATCAGTCACCATATTTTGAATAGGAAATTTACAAATACCAAAATTGAACAAATTAATTGGCCGGTGTGCGTGTTTTTATATTCTGTAAGAGATTTTCGATATCCCTGATCAATCTCTTTATATTAACACTTTGAGAAATTCGAAATAGCAATATTGTATATTTCAAAATTAGACAGCATTAAAGTTACAAAAATAAATCAAAGAAACGGCTTCTTATTAATCATAGATAATCAGATCATCGAAACTCCAAAATCAAACAATCAGATACAGTTTTAAGTAATGTAATATTTATTATATAATGTATGTAATTGGTAGATTAAGAATGGTAATTATGCGAAATCGTTTTCATTATCTTTTTTATTTGTCGGGAAAATATTATCAAAAAAATTTCGAACTGACTGTGCTATTGGTCTTGCAAGGCCTTTACAGCTTCACCGGGTTTTGTGTTGGGAAGATTGACTCTTCCCGTCACCCGAATCATTCTGCTGTAGTAGGCAGAGACTTTGTCTTTCCGTTTGCCACTATTATCTATTCCTGTGTTCTGTCAACTTTTTTGGTGGCTTTTATCCTTTCTTTACTTGGGTCTTGATTTTCTTTTTCTATTTGTCTTCTACCGATCTCCACTCTCTCTGTGTTTTCTGGTAGTTTCTTCTTTGTTTTATATTATTATCTTATATTTAAAACAGACTGACAGAGAACGAACAGTCTAAATAGGTGATTTCGATAACTTAAAATTTTATACTGGAGTTCTAAATATAATGTAGCTGAACACTATGAAAGAATATTTGAACATTCATTCTTTAAGGATGTTAAATAATATAGGAATAAAACTAGAATAATTCTAAGACGTCGCCAGTAGGAAATGAACCCAAGAAATTAATAGTACTGCAATAGACATCTATACTTCTATACTAATATTATAAAGAGGTTAAGTTTGTGAGGTTGTGAGATTGTAGGGTTAATATCTACTGAACCATTTTTGAAAATTAAAAACTTTTATTAATAGAATGTCAGGTTATTTGTGAGTGTCATAGGCTATATATTAACCCGAAAAATGAAAAGGCTTTTTTGTGGTAGTCAAATTTGCAAAGTCGGGGAAAAAACGGCCGAACTAAAACGTTTCTTACATATTCAGCATGTGTCTAATTTTTATGTAAAATGTAGCTTTATATTTAAAAAAATGATGTACTATAAATCATAGCACTCAGTAAGTACTATTGGTTAGTATCATTTGTAATTTCATCACAAGTAAAAAAAAATTTCCACCCAACGAAGTGAACACGGGTCAGATAGTCTTTAATAAAGAAATTATCGACTACAATGCTTCTTATAGCTATCAATCATTGTATCAATTTGTAGGTACATTTTAATACAATGAATCACTAAAGCATGACTGCGGTGAGCACCGTACACAATAATATTGCGGCACTGTAGCCGTGTTGGTCCGCCTGTTAGCAGTTTAACAAAACAAATAGACTGCCGGCTACGGCTCGCAAATAATCCGTTCCTAACTAGCTCTGATCTAAACATTTCGTTCTTACATTTACTTGATCTGTTGCATTATATTTCTAGAATGGTAGTTGTGCCAATGGTTCTATTTGTTAACAGGACATATTTTGAATTTATGTTATCCGCTGTTCGTTATTAATATTGACGATGTTAATGTGCGAGTGAGAAAGTGTTATGTAATGACTTATAGGTGTGAAAAGGAGATTAGGCGTTGCGATATGGACATTGCATATTTACTTCATTATCAGGTTATTGTTAGAAATTCCAATACGATACAAAACAGTGATATACTTTAGAGCAGAATAAAACAACACTTTACAAACAATATTTCTTGTATCATAACACAAAAGCGTTATCTATACTAATATTTTAAAAAGGTAAAATTTGTGAGTTTGTGACGTTATAGGGGGTAAGCTCAGGAACTATTGGTCCGATTTGAAATTTTTTTTTCAGTGTTATATAACTTCAGGCGGAAGTGCAAAGTAGCATCCACCTTAGTATTTATATAACTCATTTATCGAGGAAGGTTATAGACGCTATCATTACGCTAAGAACAATAGGAGCGGAGCACCGATAAAAAATGTTTCAAAAGCACGATGTTTTTTTTTTGTTGAGAGCTTACGCTGCGTGTTAGCGTTAGCTAGAAGTTATTATTACTACACGGGAGAAGTCGCGGGTAGGGGCCAGTTGCTAATATAACCAAATATTATAATGTGACAAAACACACTACATTTGTAACATAATATTTTAGACTCGTCCAACTATTCGTATCATTGCTTCTCTTTTTAATTGTATTTCATGTGGTTTTAGAGTAAATTGAATTCTCAGATCTCATCGCGTAAAATAATCATAGAAAGTTTTGTATAAGATTATCTATGTTTTAGATTTATATGGGTACATATATATTCTAAGTAATCAAGGCATTTGACCGACGGGATATCGACTCGTGGTCCACAGATTCCAGATCTGACATGTAGCAATGAATATCTCAGAATTCGGGATGGTTATTATTGTTTTCTATATTATAGGAGGTAAACGAACAGGTGGCTCACCTGATGTTAAGTGATCACCACTGTCCATAGTCACTAGCAATACCAGAGTAGTTGCAAGTGCGTTGCCAGCCTGTGTTTGGAGGATAGGGAGGAGGGAGCGGGGAGGTGGTCCTCCGGCGCTCTTGCTGACCGAACGAAACGCAACAATGCAAGCACTGTTACTTCTCGTCAGTTTTCTATGTGAGGGTGGTACTACCCTGGGCGAGTAGACCTATTCATGCTAAAAGCAGTAACAGGTTCAGCGTGACTCTACCTCCTAATATTGCTTTCCCTCGGGACTAGACCTTTGCCTCAGCAACAGGACATATACGGGCTGATATTAATACTTATTATATATGTATAACCTTTACAATTTCTATAAAATTCATCTGTTCATTCATGGTCGTAATGTGAAGCCTTATTCTAATAAAAATCGTGACAGCCGTATTTGTGTATTATAACTGACCTTGCTAAAAGGTAGCTGTGCTCAAACTAATTCATTAAACCTCGTTAAAATTTAACAATGTTAAAACGCTTTAATTTACACGTCACCGGTATCGTAATTATGTGAATGATTATAAACCCGCCCACACAGGCAGACAATGGTGCCGCAGGCGCGGGCGCGGCGAGGGCGGCTCGCTTCTGACCCACGCTTGCTCTGAATGGGCCGAGTGTATTTCAATGAAACACTGAATTAATATTGTACATTTAATAATCCTGTTTTATGGGATTCAGATCTATATATTTAAATGACTAAAAGTATTGAAAGTGACTGTCATTTTTATTACAATTTGCTGTCGTTTATTTTATAGTTAACTAGTTTTTGCTCGCGGCTTCATTTTGTTTGGATGAAAAATATCTTATACCCTTTTCTGTACCACTGATACTGTACGGTTAAGTAGTTAAAGCGTAAAAGCTTAAAACTAGTTAGGAGTAGGATCTACTTTTTAAGTTTTTTTTACATGCACTAAAAAAAATCTTAACTATATTAACTTACTAGCCTCTGCCCTCGACTTCGTTCGCGTGGAATAGATACACTAACACTAACACGCAGCAGTTCTCAAAAGAAAAAAACATCCCGAGTTTGAAACATTTTTCATCTGTGCTCCGCTCCTATTGGCCTTAGCGTGATGATATATAGTCTATATCCATTCTCGATGAATGAGCTATATAACATTGAAATAATTATTCAAATCGGACGAGTAGTTCCTGAGATTACCCCCTACAACGTCACAACATCACAACGGCACAAACTCACAAACTTTACCTCTTTATAATATTAGTATAGATTATTGTTTTTGTAGTAATAGTAGATTAAATATTTCATTTATCAATGATTGTTCTTAGATTGTATTGTATCATCAGTTGAAATATGTCCTCAGTTTGTCTATACAACAATTATTAATGAATAACCTATGTAGGTATTTATGTAATTATTTCAAATATATAATAAAAGTATAATTTAAGAATAATTAGAACCTACTTGGAAATTATTACAATAATCGTCTAAACTTTTTCATTTTGTAACATTTTTTACGATCAGAACAATGCAAACATGTTCTAGATTTTTTTTTTGTATCACTCAGACCGTCAGTTACCTAAATTTTTATCTCATGTCACGCAACAAAATAGTTTAAAATTGTAGTAATCTGTCTTAAACTGTTTGGTTATCAAGAGACAGCATGATGACATGATACAAAAAATGGTTTTTGTATTCATATTCACACTTCAAGAAATTCAATCAGAGTAAATATAAACGAACCTTCTTTTAGAACCTCATCTTTATATCATTGTCTTTTGTCACGAGAGTTTTAGGCGGGATTTTAGTCTGTCGTGTAGTGAATTTTATATTTTATTCATAATCTTGTGTCTCTTGACTCTATAATGTGTAAAATTGGTGGTGTTTTATGAAATATCGTTCGTTTATTGTACATAAGTGAAGTGAATGGAAAATAATACCACGGAGCATGAATACTAAGATGCTACAAAGATGTCCGGTAAAATTCTAACAAGGGAACCACCATCTTGTTGGAATATTGAATTAACCCACTATACCTAAATATCGATCTCCTAACTTATCCTGATAATTTTAAATCTATCTTTGATTTATCAACATTTGGAGACATTTAAAAATTTTGTTTTATGATTACTCGAAGATTAAATAGATAAAAATGTCTCAAATATTATATAGAAGATTTGGCGCTTATGCCTTTTTTTTACATTAACTTGAACATCTTCTATGGTCTAAGTTAAAACTGACCTAAAGAATACATAAGACAACTTCAGAATTGGCAAAAGAAACGACTTGAAAATTAAGATAAAAAAGATGGTTAAAAATTTACGAAATATTATATAGAAGATTTGGCGCGTATGCCTTTAACTTGAGCTTAGAATAAATCTCACTAAAGGCTATACAAGAACCACATATATTGTGAACCTCAGAATTGGCAGTATGGATTATTTCCTTCGCCTGTCCTATTGAACGAATGTTTTTGGTTACATTAGTAAGTTACTTGGAAGTAGAGTTTTGACTTGTGGAAGGTTTAAGCATAATTTTTCTTCACCATAATCTCAAAGAGAGAATAGAACTATCTGTGTTTGACATCAAGGTCCAAGTACACAACATGTTACCACGAATCTAGGCATTGTTTCAAAATTGCTTGAAAACATGCTCCAGTACAAGTTTTGTAAGAATTAATAAAAATGTGTTCACAGTCATAAAATCTTATGCCCACATTTGGTTACGTTATAATATAAGTGGTCGTTTTCAAGATATAATTTATTATTTGATTTCGAATTTAAATAAAAGATCGTTTGACAGCAATAATAGTGATGTATAGTACTTAATTAAGATTTATATTATGGTCATAAGCGTAAGCGGAAATATTTATATGTGAAATTAAATACATATCTTTTATTATGATATATTAATTTCATTGTATATTAGTTGTGAGGCTTACCAATAAGTTTAGTGGGAGTAATGAATAAATGAAATATTATAAATAAGGTGAATTTAATGTATAGTATTTTTATTTCATAGTAATACCGCAATGTTACAGAGTTATGTTCTGATCATTAATATATAAAAACCCAAGACGCACAGTCTCGAATATAAGAAGTGCTCAGAATCGGCCGCAAAAACTCCCCAATATACATAAGTGGTTATAGTTACGCGATAACCTTATGATTTTGCAAATTAAACATTACCGGAATGATTTAAAATTGTTTTTACAAGGACGCAAGCGACGCGAGACTATTTAAAATGACTGCATAATCCACAATTATGCACTCATTTTTATATACCGATTGTGAAACGTCAAGAGTGCATCTTGGGTTTTTGTATATCAGGTTTTCATACTAAGAATACTACAATTTTGTCACTATTATTTTTTTCGTTCCTCGGTTCATTGATTTAAAACGATGGTGGCATAAACAAGAACGTGAAAAATGGGATGAATGAAGTGTAGATGAAATGACTAATGATATCTGGGGTAGTTCGGGGCCACGTCTGCCCTTAAGCTCAAGGGGAAGAAGTGTACAACTATTATGAGATAAGTCGTACTGTCTAGGTCTGGCTGCTGGGCTACAAAAGAGAAATGTGAGAAAAGAATACGTGTGGCAGAGATGCTAATGTTAGGAATGGTGTAATTTAAGTTAGAAATTAGTATATCAGACAAAGAATCTGAAGAGTAATAGGTTAGCATGACGTGGCATGTCATCAGGAGAGATGAAAATCATGTAATCAGAAATGTCTATCTATGTAATACCTTTTAACAAGCAATTCTTGCATATTTTTATATTGTCATATATTTAGGATCTCGGAAACATTGTCATCGATCTAGCTAGATTTCATTCATAGAAAACTTTTTATCTGAGTTTTCAGGCAATGAAAAAATAAAGCAAGAATGTAAAGATAAATTTCGCTGTCGCTGTCAAAACAGAAATAGTTCAGTTAGAAATCGGCTGCTTCGAAAATCCCTTTTGACCTCAGCTCGAACCCGAAGAGATGTCTTTTTTTTTATTTCTTTTTTCCAAAGAAATGGTAATCTTGTGAGGCAAATTTAAGTTTATTTTTATTTCAAAAATGTTTTCTAAAGAACTGAGCTAGCTCGGTTGTCCAGGTACTTTAAAGTATGAAAGAAACGGATATAAGAGTAGAAATAGGTGGAAAAAGGTATAGATAGATTGTATGAAAAATGATATGAGTATAACCCACATTATAAATAAAAAGGTGAATTTCTTTGATGTGAAATCTGATATACCATCTGTCAGAAGAAAGTAGAAGAGCAAAATGTTGTACCGACTCTACTTAAATGGTATAAAGATACGATAATGATGATACCATAAACACTGAGAGATTATAGTACGTTTTAGCTTTGATCTATAAAAGTAACTTTGTTTAGTATTAATTTGGTCTACGAAGAGCAGATCTAGTTAGTAACGAATTCAAATTTTTATAATAGGGCAAAAATCATAATATTATGGTATTAAAAGTCTTCTTCGTATTATATTATGATTAGTTTTGTTAACTTTTTATGATTTTTTATTGCTGAATATTATATGGTACTAGGTGATACCTGCTACTTCGTGTGCGTTAATTATTGTCTTAATATTATATTTTACGTACAAAGTCAAAACATAAAAATATTGCAATAATTTTCCTTGCAAACAATGTTATCCGTTGACTACCCTTCTCTTACGTATGGGCGCCACAACGTATCTCACTTACCCATCGCCGAACGCGTAACGGAATTTAAACTCTTTTTTAAAACTGTAGTTAATAACTTATATTTAATGAAGCTATCATGATAATTATTTTTAGACAAGGACTAAGTATTCGGTCGGGTTCTTCTCGTTCCCTCGAGAGGGGGTGGGGAAACGGCCTCAGGGAAACCCCTTTTGCCGTGGCATCTCTCGACCCCCGTTACGACGGGTGTGGTTTCTGTATTGGGATTTCTGCCAGTAGGTACGTCTCGTTTGTAATCAGATCAGGTGCTTGGTGTTTTCAGTGAAGCAGTGCATGGCATCCTTCGCCTTTTCCCTGTACTCCGCCTTGATTTTCAGGGCTTCTTCTGGGGAGGCGTTTTCCATTTTGTTGTCGCGTTCTTCCTTGTATAGGGCTAGTCTTGTTTCCAGCTCTAGGAGCTGGGCTTCACCTTCGGATTGGCGTTTCTTCTTGGATCTCGGTTTCTCTCGTTTTTTGGATCTCTTTCCCTCGCAGTTCGCGTAGGTCGCCGGTGCATCTCGTGGGCGGTCACATTGGCGGGCGGGTTGTTTTCCCCCGCACCGCACACAGACAATCCGTCTGTGGCACTGGTGGGATGAGTGCCTGAATTGCTGGCATCTGAAGCATTGTGCCAGCCGGCGTTCTCCTCTCCATGCTTCTATTTGTACAGGCATCAGTAGTAGATTGGTGACTTCATATGTCGCGAGGGTGAGCCCGGGAGTTTTCTTGAGGACTACGTGAAAGATGTACACAGGTCTTCCCCTACGTCCGTTTATTTGGCGTGCAAATTCGACTGTGAAGCCCTTTTCTTGCAAGGCTCCGACAATCGTCTGTGGGTCAGTCTCGCTTGGTAGACCGCGGATGGCTACCTTCTGGCCTTGTTGTGAGTGGGGTGAGTAGGTGAACCAGCTCAGCCCCTCTTGTCTTTCCAGGAAATCTTGCGTTACATGGTATTCTTCGACATCCTGAGGGAAGAATCTCACTCTATTCCCGTGCGTGCGAACGTTGGGGTCGCGTCTCAACCTGTCTGCCAACTGTCGGAGTTGCTCAGCCCAGTTGGACAGGCTCTCGACGACAATCGGCGGAAATCGCAAGCCCTTCGCGTCGGGAGAAGTGGGCGTCGACTGTGTTACTGCGGGCGCGGTGGCAGCACTGTCGGTTTTAAGGTTCCGCGGATGGACTGTTTTCGGTTGCGGATCGCTCGGAGATGGCGCGGCGATCGACGCGTACGAGAGCTGATCACGGGCAGCCCTTCGCGGCGGAGCGGGGACAGGCGTAGGTGCGGGCACCTGCTTCGCTGGCTTCGCGGTTGTAGCGTGCAACGATGTGGGTTGTGCGGGCTTCGCAATGCAGGTCTTCTTCGCCTGCGGCGGCTGGCTTTCTGGTGATGGTGGCTGTGTCGCGCTATCGATCGCGGGCCCATCTTCGGGTTCGCTGCGCTTGCGGCGCAGCGCTCGACCGAGTGGGGTAAACGGCGCGTCCGGAATCGCGGGTGGCGTGAGAGTGCCGCGTGCGGCACTTGCGAGCACCGCTGCGTCTTCTGCGATGGACTTGTGGCCCTCTGTTACGGCTTCCTGGACACGCAGGTACAGCGCCATCCAGCGTAGCATCCCCTTTGACAGAGCCCCAGCTACAATTAGCTGGGCGAGAGTGAGGATATCACTCTCGTACGTTTCTGTCGCCCCACCGGCCGGTAGCTGTCGCGCATCCGAAGACGACGGGCGAGGAACAGGCACGGTGGTGCGGAGTCCAGTGGGCGTAGCGGTGGTCTGAATTTAAGAGGCGTCGGGATCCGTAGGCTGGCTAGGAGTCCTGGTGTGGCGGTCTGCTTGGCTCTGAAAAGAGCCTTTTTTGGATCGTCGGCTCGACGCAGGAAGCGGAGCGGACGAGGAGGCGCTTGACTTGCGCATCGTCGCGTAGGTCAGAGTAGGCGGCGTTCTCGGACGACCTCTTACGCGGTGACGACGGAGCCGTGTTAAGTATTCGAGAAGTGTAATAAATATATGTAGTACTTTTTAGTAGTTATGCGGGTACATCAGCAAACCTCTGTTATTTTTACAAGAAGATACAATTGCTTAGCACAATAAAGTTATAGTCGCTTTGAGGCAAAGATATTATAAGGATATAGATACGTCATAAGCGCTACGACAGCGCCTTGGTAAAACTTAGTTGACTAGCTTATTTTTAACGGCTGCCTCGTCAATCGACCCGTATTCATATAACTATTTCTTTTTCACGACCAATATTGAGAAAATGCCATCTTACCTCCAAGTTTTATCTAAGACAGTGTGATGTTACAATATTACTTTACGTATGTGTGTGTGTTTTCGTACCGTTTGTTCAAAATGATAGTAGATAAAGTATCTATTAGTTATAATTTCATTGCTTTTAGGATAAAGTCAAATAAAGAAAAAAAAATCGCTAACGCTTTAATAATGAATCTAAACCTGTGGCCATGTGTTTCCAACTGGAAAACACAAGCGCTGGGAGGCTCTGTCATTGTGCTCGTCCGCGGGTGCCCCCACGCATGACGTGGGCGACTTCATACCTTTACTTTCCAATTTTAGATACCAACTGTTGATTATACCTACATTATGTTTGCATGATCACCGTTTTACACGCGTTTCCGCTTTTGAATTGATTTTTTATGGATTTTCTTGATTTCACTTTGCGATTATTAGGAATTAGCAATTCAGTTTCATACTCAAAGGTATTCAAGTCCATATAAATTTGCATTTTATATTTTTGAATATCTACAAAAAGTAGGAGGTTCGCAATCCCATTATATAGTTATATATCTTAAATGTTTTTTACCGCAAAGCATCGTCATTTGTAAAATGCTTCTTCCATTGGTATTTTCAAAGAGATTCCATATCGAACCTTGGATTTCGAACATACTACAGCGAACTCCTCATAACTGAATTTATAGTAATTGAGAAATTGGTAGGTTTATGACAATTTACGACTAAGTAGGTATGTAACCATAATTAAATATATTCCGGTGCATTTTATAGGAGCAGATATTCTTTTAGACGGTTTTATTTTTGTTAATTATTTTTGTTTGTGTTCCTAAAAGTATAACTTTTAATGATACTTTTCTTAGTAAATGTATATATCTTCGGCCTGTGCTGGTGTAGAATTTTAATACAAATCTAGCAGTTTTAGCTACATAGTTGTACGTTAATCCTCTGTTAATTAAAAGCAATCGACTT
The DNA here is from genome assembly GCA_014332785.1 of Antheraea mylitta. Classification (NCBI taxonomy): domain Eukaryota; kingdom Metazoa; phylum Arthropoda; class Insecta; order Lepidoptera; family Saturniidae; genus Antheraea; species Antheraea mylitta. The sequence goes on along the minus strand of JACEII010000025.1, from coordinate 2,456,757 downwards.
GTATGGGATTTTTTTGTTTTTTTTTTTTTTTTTTAGTAGCTACCACCTGTTTATGTAATATTGCCAAGTACCTACTATATTTAGTTACAAATAAACTTTAAAGATACTTTCAAAACTATTATCTGTCTTCTCATAACAATGAATGAGTGATCATACACATAGTACACCCATTTGAAAGCAAAATAGACATTCAATTTGTTTTCAGAGTGCATTTTTTTTTTTCAAAATCAAAACGTTGTTGACCTCGAAAGGTCTGTACAGCTTCACCGAACTAAAAGTGTGAAATTCAACCCATCATTTTTATGCTTAACAAACATTTTTAAGCTGTCAAATCACATATCCCCAAGTGGTGTGTTTCGGAAAATGCAGTTAAGAGCTAGCTGCCTTTGCAAATGTCTTGCGTGCTTGCATTGCTTGAAACGTTACGCAATATATATATCTTATAGATAAGCGCCCAATATTAACCAGTAAAATTGAACCGAGTTTAAATGATATTTATCGTAGGATTGTGTGTTCAGAGATCCTACGTGACAAGTTATCTAATCGATAACGTTAATTAACAAATAAACTACACTTAAAAGTATCTCGGAAACAGTCTAAAACACACCAACACCTGTGTCTACTATACCGACGTAACTGCAGACGCAATTTGTAAGTCCATCCAAACTGCCACGAGCGCTCCAATGGCAGACATTGTAGATTATAATTTAAACCGAGCTATAAAAGCCAGCCATATGGATGCCAAACACGAGAATTAACAAAACAATTAGCTAACAAAATAATTCATGTCAAAACGCCATAGAACGAATTGTTGTGGGAGTTTATTTTTTTATTATTTTTTTTTTTAATCATATAGGAGGCAAACGAACCGATGGGTCACCTGTTGTTAAGCGCCGTCCATAGACACCAACAACCCCAAAGTAATCCCAAGTGCGTTACCAGCCTGTGTTTGGGGAAATGGAGAAAAATGGAGAGGGATTAGAGGAGAGGGGAAGAGAGAGGCGGAGCGAGAGTAGAGGAGAGGAGAGGGAAAGGGAGAGGCGGAGCGAGAGTAGAGGAGAGGAGAGATGGGTTTAAAGTAGAGACAAAGTAAGATTAAGTAAAATTAAAGCGAAAACAAAAATTAAAAACATTTCAACAGTACCTAAACAATTAAAATCAAGATGGGCAGGACATACGGAATAAATGAATAACAGAATGATACCCCAGAGACAATAAAATAAGTCGAAGTAGACAGAACAATAGATGGGAGGATGATATAAAAGAAGTAGCTGGACCAGCATGAATCCAAATAGTGAGAAGTAGGGAGATGTGGAAATCTTTAGAGGTGGCCTTTCTTGCAGGACAAGCTGTAACAGAAAAAAACCAGATGCCGATAATTTAAATTCACAAATATATTTTAATGTAGTTTTACAGCAATGAAGGGTTATTCTATTTATAGAAGATGAGAATGAAGCCGCCATATTATTAATTAAAAATCCGATGTATAATACTTAACTAAAATAATAATAATAGTTGCTAATATTTAAAACAATTCTTGACGTGACTAATATACCAAAACAAAAGCCGAAAAAAAGAAAAAAACGGGGAGTAATAATCTAACGTTAGTTGTAACTGTGGTCAAGTTGGTATATAAATCTAAATAACTACATACATGCAGGTAACTTTTAGATGGAATTTAATTATGGGAAAGAAAGACCAGGTCTATCCAAAAAAATCGGAATTTTATAAAATTTAAATGAAATTAGCAAGTTGCAAAACATTTCGGTTTAATATATATACTATTAGCACATTCGTGACAAAAAGTGGGTGTTGTATGTTCGTTTTCATTCTATCGATAATGTCATACTTCCAAATATAGGTATTAATTTGACTTTAATATCATTATTAGCATTCAGCCAAATACTATTCACTTTCAGAGTCTCATAAATGTTTGTTCAGATTTAGCTTTTATGGTATAACTAGTTCTTATAGATTGCAAACATCATAGTCTAGCTTATAGATTATTAACTGATTTAATTTTGATAATGAAATACTTGTATTTGCTATAAAAGGAATATAAGAATTACAACTATCGTGAAGTACTTACGGATTTTATTAGCAACAGTCTAAAGCCATTACTAGTCACAATAAGTTTTCATGATTGCCCACATAGCCACTTACCATAAAGTAGGATGATCAAACGCCTAATCTATATACAAAGTATGTGTATTAATAAATAATACTTACATTGACTTATTGCTGGTATCAAGGATGATTGATCCTTGTTAGTGATTACAATATAAGGCTGGACCAAGACATCGAATACCTATAAGGGAAGGCATGCAGTCTTGCTACCCCTGCCTCCCAAGACAACATCAGGGTTTTTATCTTGTTGAAAATTTATTTTGAAATCATTTGAACTGATCAATCCGTTTCTGTGTCCTGTAACTAAATAGTTTCTATTAGGGGATTCTAACGAGCCTCATTGTGGTTATTATTTAATTTGTTTATCATTACATTCTGCAAAACTTAGGGTTAAAATCTATGGGAGTATGACGTCTTTATTCTAACGATTCGACAAAATTTGATATGATACATTTTTAGAATCTCATAACTTGCTTAAAATAGTCAGAGCGACAAGCTGTCAAGGTGGCCCAATCCTATGTAAAAGTTACCGGTAAAATTTCTACAAGACATAACAACACTGTTTACAAATAGAGGAAATAAAAAAATATTTATTTTTCTTCACAAATATCATATTTATATATTAGCGGGCCCGCGGATATTATCTTACTTTGATAATAAAAAATCCTCAAAATCAACTGCAACGCCACTAACTGAACCTAATTGTATATCTAAACTATTCTTGAATGCACCTGAACACGTACAAAAAAAATCGACAAAATCTGTCCAACTGATTAGGAGGAGTTCAGTCACGTAGATAGAAAAAAATATACAAATGAAGATAACTTACTAGTTATCTTATTCCGGTTTCACAATTTAGACGAATTTAGGAATAACGTCCTTCAGTATAACGAATAATCTGCTATAATATAGAAATTAGTTCAATTTAGTTAGTCCAAAACAAAAAAAAAAATTATTCTCTACCTTCCGTATAACGAAAAAAGTGCTCGGTCCGTTGAAATTCGTAATAAAGAGCTTAAATTGTCTATGTACATAAACAATACAAACACCTTTGGCGTAATCTTGATGTTTGTTCTAATAATGGCTTATATATAAGTTTTTTTTATAAAAAGAAATATAATCAAATATTTCTATCAATTTAAATCGGACTACGATATCTATATTCTCGACGCGTAAGTCAACAATATAGATCTACACAGACGGAGATAACATAAAAGTGATCTATCAGAATCATAAACAAACATACGTATTTCTTTTTTATAAAACGGTATTCAAGGACACAATAATTCATCTCGTTAACGTACCAAGCATTTTGCTGTGCATCGGCAGAATCGATTGCAAAAACAGCATCTCCAATCGATCGGACGTCAATGACCTATCAACTGACGTGAGAGTCCTGCCTCGGATGACATTACCGGCGCATTGTTGCCTTTTTATTGTCAACGACATTGTCCATTATAATTTGACCCTTCACAGATCACAATCTTTAATCTATGTTGTAGCTAAATTTTGTTATTGGTGTTATCTGAAGGATTCTATGCATGTCCGCAAAAACTTAGCTAATCTGGATTTAGTAAAATACTGACATAATGTAAATAGTAGAAATAATAACAAATTGGTCATTTCATGTTTCAAACTATCTAAGACCAGTAATAGTCTTTTAGGTAAACGGATCCCCCCTATAGTAGATAGGGTGGATCAATATGTGAACGATGGTGACAAATAATAATGTAACTGTCTACTATGTTGTAATAATTAAAACGTATGTTAGTACGTATGTATAGTGAAAAGATAAACCAGATCGAGTTTCTTACCGGTTCTTCTCGATGACTGGGTTGTTTGTACGAACCGGTGGCAGGTTTGACATTCATAAGTGCCTTCTCAGAGCCTAAATTGAATAAAGAGTATTTTGATTTTGAGTTCGGTAAACAGGGCTAGTCATCAGTCAAATTTAGTGAAACACTAGTAGTTTATCAATCAAAAATAATTTATTCAATTTAGGCCCTAATAAGGCACTTAGGAACGTCAAAACTAACACCGGTTTGGAAAACAAGCCAGGCATCGAGAAGAACCGGCAAGAAATATTATCTTTTTAACATACATACTTTCAAAATACATTACAATCGCTTTTAGTTAATTATTAGTTTTTTTTTATGCCATATAGGAGGCAAACGAACATGCCGGTCACCTGATGTTAAGCGATCACCGCCGTCCATAGACACTTGAAACACCAAAGAAGTCGCAAGTGCGTTGCCAGCCTGTGTTTTGGGGGATAGGGGAAATGTGCGACTGGGAAAGGAAAGGGAAGGAGGATAGAAGAGGGGAGGGAGAGGATGGGAAAGGGGCCTCCAGCGCTCTGAGTGACCGAACGAAACGCAACAATGTAAGCACTATTACTTCACGTCGGTTTTCTGTGAGAGGGTGGTACTATCCCGACCCATTCATGCTAAAAATAGCTTCACCGTGGCTCTACCACCTTGTAAGTCTTGGTTTTGTTAAAATCGGTTCACTTTAGCAAAAGTTATTGTAATTTTAATGACGACGCGACTTAAGCACTAGAGAAAAGAAGATACTTAAAAGAACTTAATACATTCAAATGATTTTGTCTTTTTTTTACATTAGGTGTCACGCGGATAAAATGATTGAATAAATGTATTTATTTCAACGTATTCCAACTTTCTTGCTTTCATTAACTGTGTAGGTCTTTCTATACTGGTTATTGAAGGTACAAAGATCGCCTATATGATTCTGTTTATTTGTTTATCTTATTAGCGAACATAGAAGTAGTTTTCGTGTTATAGTGGGACGATGGTCATTCGAGTAAATATATGTCCATGATGTTTCTGGGTTATTTCGTAACGCTAATGTCACAAACTTGTGGGAAACATGCGAGATTATCACTTTAATGTTAGTTTTTATAGTAAATATTTGTAGAAATGTTATGGGCGTTAAAATGCCCCGCTGGGTGCAGTTTGTTTGAGTGACGCGGTGAAATGTCATTTGACGCGGTCAGAGTTCACATTTATGGAATTAATGTTTTTGTGAAGGAAACTAGTGTAATTATCTTTTTCTTCTTCTTCTATATTTAAATAAGCAGAGAAAAAAACAGTTAAGTAAATCTTCTGCAGTGTGCTTGAGTGACGCGGTGAAGGGTTATTTGACGCGGTCACAGTTCACGTTGAAGGAATTCATGTTTTTGTGAAGGAAACTATAGCAATTAACTTTTTCATTTATTTGTATGTGTAAATAAGTAGAGACAACGCATTTAAGTAAATCTTTATTCCCCGTTGCCGTTAGCCAATTTTTTAAATTTTGCTGAGTTCTACGAGGACAATGTCGCTGGTAAAAACTACTAGTATTTAAGACTGAGTAGCCATCCAGAGGCTCAAATGACAGTTAAAAATCACTTTGGATGTTGGAGTATTTGTGGTTAACATTAGATAAAATAAAAACAAAACGCATATGATTTGGGCGTGTTAAAAATGTCCTCTGGTCCAATACGTCAAATCTATATTAAAATGAGCAAAGGCGCGAGGCAAAAGCTAGTATATTTATAAGTGTATACCATGTTATTGCCTATAAAAGAAACTATACCATATACCTATACCATATACCTATACCATATACCTATACCA